>CAJVQA010001955.1:0-23517 GCA_910591915.1 Cetraspora pellucida
GTGTTAGGTAACTATAGCATGTTGCATAAAACTAGGTCTATATGTATAGGACATAAAGGCTCTAGTAAGTTTCTTATCGAGGATAAAGTAGTCCTAAGGAGACCAATAAGCATCGGGAACTTGGATGTGTGGCATCTTGAGATGTTCCCATGATACAAGAAGGACTGCATATGCAGAGAGTTTAAATAGGCAAGACTCCTAGTTGGCTTGCAGGTATGGCAACTAGTATAGAACTTATATAATAATGTGTAACCAGACTACTTAAATTAGGCACCAAAAGTACATGTGTGGCTAGTTGTAACCTCTAATGTAAGATGAGCCCCTGGTGGCATGCTGTGTTCTAATATACTTGAATAAAAACATTGCTACTCCCAAGATAGAGATTTTAACTTAAAAAAAAATTATAATTTTTGATTTATTTTGATTTGTACTTTAATTGCTAAAAAACAAAGGAGATCTTTGAATTATATTGTTGATCTGCTTGAACTAATTGTTTAATACTTGCTTAATTTTTTTTAATTAAAAATATATAATAATAAGAATAATTCATTATAAATAAATGATTTATCTAAATAAAATTAAATAGTTTCTTTTAATAACTTAAAAAAAATAATTAATATCAACCTTCAGATTTCTTACCTATCTATTTCTATTATAAATTATTCTGAAATCTTTAATAATTTAACTTTTTCTTCTTTTGAACCATATCTGTATTGAAAAGAGATTAATCAAAACTTATTCAATGCACTTTTTTAAGATAACACTTCTATCAAATATAATATAGACTCTTTATTACTTAATACTTTTGTTTCTTTTTCTTTATAGATTCTATCACTTGGTTTTAAATACCGATTAGATAAATTTTAATCTAAAATACTGATCGATTATTTAAAAAGTTTTTGCACTTATTGCTCAATGCTTATGCTAGAATCTGCTATTATATGAATTACTTATAATAAAAATGAATTATATATATTAATACATGCTTTTCCAAAGATATCTTTATATATATAAACTAATAGAGGAAATAAAAAGCAGGTAGCTGTTTGTGTTAGTTGTAAAATACCAAGAACACATCACTATTCTCTAATATTGTCATCTATTCTATTTAAAATTGCTAATATTTCTATATTATACAGAAGATATTTCTTTTCTGTTTATTTGGATTGCTTATTAGACTAAACAGTAAGTTCAAACTACTACACTAATTATTATTATTTAAAAGAAGCAATTAATATCTTTTATAACTACTAAACTCTAGAATTATACTCTGGTTTAATTGGTACATATTTAAATACTAATAAACCTCCTAATTGGTTTCATAATTCTTTGGTTTTTACTTTTAACTGGCTTAAAAAAAATAATTCTCACATTCAAAAATATGCCTTTAATATTACTATTACTAATTCAAGGCCAGAAGATCTTATACCTACCCTTTTATTCTTAGTATGTCAATCTATAATTAGTTCTAATACATCATTGAGTACTTATTAAAGTACTATAGCTAATAAAATACTATATTTTCTAGATTTAGTTGTCATTAATGATTTTTTCTCTTAAGAAATTCATAATAAAGATTCTGGTTATAATTATTTAATACAGTCAGGGATTTTACCAAATTAGGAAATCGCCTTTTAGAATAATCCCTGTACCGTATTACGAATTTGATTGGCTGTGTAATGCTTTTTTGTGCCCATATTCACAGTAGGCTTTCACCCTATTCATTCGATATTACTGTATTAAACAATATACTAATAGTTAATATAAAGCATCAAATTTAATTAATCCTATTTGATCCCTCACATTTAACCATTTTAAAAAAAGTAAATGAGACATCAAATCTAAGAGTTTCTTTCAAATTGTTAAGTAAGAAGGTTTAATCTTGTAACTAACATAGAGTCTGAAATAATTTTTATATAGTGTCTAATCAACAACAGCAAAAGAAAGCACATGAAAAGAAATGTTTATTTGCAGATTTAGTTGAAAAGTATGAAAGCCTTGGGCTAAGACCTTGTGGAACAGGCAGGTTACAGAAATGGCGAAATGCAAGTGGCCCTGAAGTAGCTAGACAACTTGCGTATTATTATAATTATGTTCCTGAACTTGCTAACTTGTCTTTAGAATCTCATTCTCTTTGTTCTTCACATTATACTCAAATTGCTGCAACTAACCAATTTTATGAGTGTCTTGTAGGTTCTGCTTAAGAAAGTCGAATTGCTGAGGATAATCCAAGTGTTAACGAAAGCTTAACATTAATGTTGAAGATAACCAAATTGTTTATGTAGATTCAACAATTGAGCTTGACGAAGCTAGACAGCTTTTGGAAGTCGTGCAAGTAGAAAACCAGCAAAAATCACAGTTAATAATAGACCTCAATAATCAAATTGCGCAAATGCAGCAATATATTGAAGGTCAAAAGCGTGAAATAGAAGAATTAAAAAGCCAATTACAGAAAGCTCAAAATAATATAATTGATATTCGGGTTTTATATGATGAACAAGGTAAGCATAATCATGTTCTTGTTGAACAGTGGAATTCAAGGTTTGCTACTCAACAAAAACGTATTGAAGCAATAATTGAAATAGCAAATATGGAACATATATCAGTATTTGATGATATAAGATTTTTAGTTCAGGATAAGTCTAGGTTTTCTGTAGAGAGTCTTATGGCATATAGTCTACGTAAATGGCTTACTAAATGTAATCAGGTTGTTGTTAAATTTTTAGAAACCCTGATTCTGAACAATCAAGATGCTAATACCATAAGCCAAGAAAAACTTTTTAAGATTTCTGCAGCTGTCGATTTAATATATGGAGCACGATATAATAAATATATATCAGAAGTTCATCTTGCTATCTCGGCTATCAAGTATTCAATAGCATGATCAAAGATGATCATCGATATTGATAATCATATTATGTGCTCAGGAAGTTATTTTCGATTTCAAAGATGGTTAGAAGACTTATCAAGATATGGAGAACCATTGCCCAAAGGTCTTTTATTCATTGCATTTGACAATAAACAAAGAGGGCAAAAAAATTACCTTGACTATAGGTTCAATACAGTAGTTTACCACACTGTTACTAGTTTTGTTGCTTTTAATATATCAGCTCAAAACAAACTTCAGCATACTAACATTCCTTGGATATGTGATTCTCTTAGCAATTTACAGTACGAAGAGCTTTTTAATATTAGCCCTCAAATGCAAGAAGTCCTTAATAAAGAATTACATGCTTATCTTGCTAATATCCTTAATTTGTTGTTTGATGAAAAATCATTATCTACTAATGTTATCGATTCTCTTGCAGCATCTACAGCAACAAATGCTGCAAAGATGAAAAGGTGCACTAACTGCAATCTACAAAATATTGAAAATCGAAAGAAAACATGCCTAATGTGTGAAGCACAATTACCAACATTGGCCGAAATTCAAAAAGTAAAAGAAATCGAAGTTGAGAATCATATAGATAATCAATCAACTAATTTATTTATTTATTTTAAACCTTATAATAGTACTAACGATGAACTAAGTGATATGCATATTCCAAGGATCAGTCATACCCAGCAGCAAGTTATTAATTAAGGAGTTAATATTCCTAAGATTTTTGTACCCAATCCAATTAATATTAATCCTAATTCAATTACGAATGTCGAAAAGGTTCTCTCGCATATAGGGAAATTATTGGGTATTAAGAACGAAACTCGCAAGTGGGTAGCAGTAGCATGCGATGGTGTTCCATATCATCATGCTACCAAGTTAAAGGAAAAATTTCCTTGGTTGATTTTCATACCGGGACAGTTACATGAGAAAATAAATATGCTTCGAGCATATGTAAAATTAAATTTGTAGATTGTTTTTTGTTAAGTGTTTGTGATATTTCAAAAAATAAAGCAATTAAAAATTGCTTTTTTTTATGAATTAGGGAAATTGATATCAAGCAATTTGCAAGATGTCAAGGCTATCGGACAGAAAATCAACTCGCCTATTTCAAGAAATGTGCTGACTATCACAAGTTCTGGGATTCAATTGTAACATTTATCACCAGGCAATTTCTATGGAACTCATGTGGCCATATGTGAAAAATCATTCTGACTTGTTAGTTGAAAAATATTTTGCTTGGGCTAAAGATTAGCATGATTCACTTTACCAGATAAAGTTTGAACAGGTAATTATTAGCAATTTGTCTCTATATTGCACTAAATTCATCTATACATTATTACTAATAAGTGTTAAATTTATTATAACAGACATTTATCTATTTTCAGGCAATAATTAACTATCGAAAAGCTATAAGAACTAACAATTCTTTTTTAAAAGCAGCTGCGAGAAGAGCATTTTCTCCTGTTTGGTCTGCAAGGCACCATCCGATTTATCGCCTCATAGAAGTTTCTGACGAAGTTCAATTGATGAGGCTTCGTCCAGAAATACACAATATCATAGAAAAAAATTGTGTTGTTTCCCGGTCAGGTATTTTAGAACAGCATCAAGGCCTTGATGCAATAATAGAGGAGATAAATAAAATCTTGAAAACTTTAATACCTCTCATCCTGCAACAACGACATTGGCAAATAGCTGCACGAAATTGTAAAAAGTTCTTCAGAGTATGTAAAATTATTTAATTACTGGTAAATAATTATTCCAGTATTCTAATTTTTAACCTTAAATTAAAATTTTAGCTTCGGAAAAACTTATTCAATATAATCAGGTATAACAGTTATCAAGTGGTTAGGACAAGAACTCAGCCCGAATCGAGTATGAAATGCCAAAGATTTCGAATTCATCTGCGAAGCCTTGGATTTGTGAATCAAAGCCTAGAAGAATACGATTTAAATGAGGATCTTAAAAATTTTACGCATTTAGCTAAAAAAGCATGACAAAATTTTATTACTGAAGTATTTATTAACAAAAATCCTTCTTCTTTATTTAGATCAATACCGATCACAAAGCAAGAAGCGGAGGCACAAGAAAATGAAGAAAATATGACCAAAGGTGAAATCTTAGCGAAAATAGAAGTCTTTCTTGAACAGCTTTGCGATAATATCCTGAAAAAATATTCTGGGTTAAGAGCAAAAAATAAAAGTAAATTGCTAATTATATTGCAGAAAATACGAAGTCAACATAATTGCGAAGATCAATAATGTATTTTGGCCATATATATATATTTTCCTTTAGCTTTATTTTACCCCTTTACACATTCGAATTCACATGTAATTCAGTAATCAATTAATAAAATTAAATAAAAGTTGAATTTAAATCATTAAATTATATTGTTAAAAAGTACACTGTGAATTATAAGTTATAAAAATTTATTTATTTTTTAATGATAAAATTAAATATACATGCAAATTTACAAATACAAAATATAAAAATAAAACAATAAAATTCATTTGCTACACTATTGATGAATTAGAAGATTCTATTAAAATTCGATATTGTCAACGTTGACATATTCTAATAAAATTCAAAATTTATATTCATTAATGCTTTTTCTATCATCTAATAAAAATCATTTTCATAAATACTAAAATATTCAAACCTTTTAGTGCAGCATTTCTGTAAAGTAAATTCGTTAATGCTTTTCTTCTTTTGTTCTGAGATTAAATTACAAAGTCGATGTTCTTTACAAGATACCTTTGTTAACATTTAACTTTCAATCTACTAATCAGAAAAAAGTTCCTACAAAATGTATTTGTTAATGTTTAATACCACCTGATCAAGATCATTTTTATAAAGATCCAAACCTTTTGGTGTAGCATTCTTGTAAAGCGAATCTGCTAATGCTTTCTTTCTTTCGTTCTAAGATTAAATCACAGTTGTTATTTATAATGAGCCTTTGTAACATATTTAAATTTTCCAATCCGCTGAATAAAAAAAAGATTTCAGACTGAAGCACTTTAATCTTTTTACAAAACCTCAGATTTGAAATATTTGAATATGCCTTACTTAGTACTTAATGGTCTGGTGTCTATTGAACTCAATCAATACGTTAAAATCCTTATTTTAATCTGCTTGAAAGTTTTTTAAAACAATTTAACACTTTGAATAAATTTACTCAAATATTTCGGTATTCAAATCTTTTGTTTTCGAAGTTCACTTCTATTGATCCTCCTTGTGATCTAAATCTAGAATGCCTTCGAAATCGCTATGTAGATGGCACGCGGTTTCTTAAAATATTATTTAAATTTCTGTTTATTAAAAAAAAGGGTATAGAGTTAGTGTATGAGCAGTGAACTTAGAAAAATATAATAAGTTACACAACAGGTTTAATTTTATTAGCTTCCAAAAATTGGTTTTTGATCTCATTATAATCCTGTTTCATTTCATCCAACTAATGTGTTATTTTGATAATTTCTGTTGTAGAAGGTCGTTTGTTATGATCTTTATTCATACATTTTATTATTCAATATTTTAGTATTTAAGCGATAGATTTGTAGGCTATGTAAAATCCAGAAATCGATTAATATAGGCTCTAATCTGATTGGCTAATCATTGTAATATGTAGAATAATCTAGTAAAGAATTCTAGAATAATTCTATTGATAATCATTTCTAAATATAGTACAATCATTAATCACCAAATATAGTAAAATCTCTGACTGTATTATAGTAAAATTTGAACTATTATATTATTTTAAAAAAATATACTTGTATATATAATAAATTGAATAATTTAATTAGTTAATTTATATAAATCTATAAGTTAATTTTATTATATAGTTTTATAGACTAATGTTTAAAAACTCATATCTTAATAAGTTTTTATTTAATTTTAATAATTTTACTATTATTAAAATTAAAAGGACCTACTTTACAACTTTTATATAAAGATTAAACTTTATTTACTTAATATATTTTTTTAAAAAATTAAATATAAAAAAAGTGATAAAAATTTGCAACTAATTATATATAGAAATGATTAATGTTGTACTCTACTCTTAAACCCTGATTATCAAATTTCTTAATTAAATATTCAACAAATTTATCTAAATCTGTATATTTGTAGGAAAGGGCTTAAGTAATGTTTTTAAATAACAAGTTGTTTGATGAAGAAATTTGTAATGGCTTAATTGAAATCATAACAAAAATAATTGATAATGAAAATGTTAAAGTAACTTTTCTGACTTTTTCTAATATAAATAAAATAATAGTTCAAAAAGAAATATTCTATTTTGAAATCAATAAAAAAATAGTTTCTAAATGACAATTTTCTTTTCAAAACATGTTTGCACTTACTGTATACAAAGTACAAAAATTAATCCTATTACATACTACAACAAATATAGATGAAAATATGTTTGCAGAAGAACAAGTTTATGTTAATATGAGTAGAGCAACTTTATGGAAAAACCTTTATATTTTACATTTTGATGAAAAAATTAAAACTGTTTTTCTTTTTCCTTTTTCTTTTTTTTGTTAAACTAATTAAATATACTAAATTTATTATTTCTGTAAATTTTATAAATTTTATTTCTGCATATCTGAAATATCTAACAGCTGCTTTAAAAGAATACAAAATGCTAAACATAATTCATACTAATAGTTTATAAAACCTTTATGAACTTTTATTATTTATTCTCTACAATTTAATTTTTATTACTACAATCATCTTTTTTTTGAATATTTGTATTATGTAAATTAACATACTTTATCAATAAATACAGATTTAAATAAATTTGCCTACTTGACTTTTTTATTTTAACTAAACTATCTATTTTTACATCCTAAAATTAAAAACAATATGCTTACATATATATATATATTACATTTGATTATATATCGTTAAAAATAGCTTCAACAAGATGTTAAAACCTTTGTAAATTTCAAGACCTGAACATATTTGCATTAAATACAAAACTCTTTATTATTTAAGTTAAACCAAGTAAATTTGGAAATTAAATCACATTATGTAATATAATATTATGGAATCAATTCATAACAAGCTAAAAATAGAAATAGTAAAAAATCATTTTTTAATAAATTTTTATGTTTTTTAAAACATTGTTAATTTTAACTGAAATTAAAATTACTGTACCTGATTAAATAATTTCAATTTTGGTATTGCTATAATATTTTAATAATATTATTATATCATTAAAATCACATCGCATGATCTGAAATAAAATTTACTTAGTTATTAATAATAATAATTTATTTATATTATTTTAAGACAATATAATATTAATTAATTTAAAAATTGTATTTAAATTATTTGTCATCCTTAGCTAAAAATAAACTAAATTTGAGTTTTAAAACCAGATTTGTTTAAATTTTACAACTAAGAATGTTATATAACTGTTTAATATTAAATCAAATTTCATAGGCAGAAGTTTATCTAATTGCTAATAAATTTAGAAATGTTAATCAGTCCTTAGGGATTAAGTCCCAACTGATCCTTAAAAGGATCAGTAAGAACCTGAAGGATTCAGTCCTTAAATTATATGAAATAACAATACATTTTATAGGACTTATATCTTAGACTAAATTATTATAACAATACAAAATTAATTTGATTGAATAAACCTATTTAGTAGAATCTGATATAAAATTCAAATTCTGTATATTGTATTTTCATATAATTTAAAGACTAAGTCTAGGATCATTCTTTTAGATTCTAGAATTAGACCAAACCAGATTCGCAATTTAACATCTCTAAATAAATTCAATTTTTTTATTTTTTTTATTTATATAATATCAAATAGAAAAATAAGAATACATTTATATATTAATTAGATATGAATATATAACTAAAATATTATTCCTAAACTACACTATTGTTGTTATATACTATGACATCTAGTGTAATATTATCCTTTAGTTTTCTGTTATTAGTTAAGTTAATTGACATGAACTTAACTACAGAAAGGATAAAAGGATAAAAGGAACTTTTAAGATTATTTAATTAGTAAAAACAGGTATGTATAGTGAAGTTTTGAGTAAGAGTTTTAGAAATAAAAAGATCTATATTAGTGTTGAAAGTAAAAGTGATATTGTTAGAGTTTATAAGTTGAAAAATAGATAATTTGATATTATTTTTCTTTTTAATGAAGAATGTAATTCCTTATAATAATTCACATTTATGTTGTTTAGTATTACAAGTTTGCTAAATAGTAAAGTTGAACCAAGTAAGTAATAAGTTAGATAAAGAAATAAGAAATTGTTAGTTAGTTTTTTAAGAATAAGTTGAAGTTGGTTGTATTGATTAAGAGTTATTGTATTCTAAATAAGTAATAGTATTATATTATATATATTTAAGTTGAAAGAAGTGTTTTGTATAGTAAGAATTTGTATTATTGTATTTGGTAAGGTCTCTGTAATGTTTAAAGAGTTTAAAGCATTTGAGATTTCATTAGTAAGAGTGTCTTGTAGGTTGTAAGAATGAAATAAACATTGGAATAAGTATTTAATACTTTTATATTAATTACAATATGAGCAATTTGGGGTTAGATAAAGAAAAGGATAGCAGATATTTAGATTTGACATTGTAGATAAATTATTAAGAAGTATTTTGTTTCTAATAGAATATAATTTAAGATTGAAGTTTTGGGAGTTAATAATTTTAGTTAATAATAAAATGTTTATAGTCAAAAGGTTTTGTAGTAGTTTGAGTTGAAGAAGTTTGTTAAATGTTTGAATTGAAATTAAGTTTTTATAAAATTTACATAGTTTGTACAATTTCTTTCCAAGAAAAATAAGTAGATAGGAAGAAGTGGTCAAGATTAAATTTTAATTTAGTTTTGTTGGCACCTTGTTTGGCAAGAAAATCAGTTATATTATGTAAAGTATTTTTAGAATGTAATTTAACTTGTATGTAGTATAATTGATGTTTTTGAGTTTTATTAAATAATTGAACATATATATAATATTCTAATTATTTTGTTTGGTTTGTAAGTTATAGTAGTAGGGTAGTGCATTGAAGAGTGTTTAAATAGTAGATAAACTGTCTAAATAGATATAAATTTGATAATTGGCAGGTAGAATGAGAAATAGAGAAACGAGTACTACTAATTTAGCTTATATTAAGTTTAGTACATAAGTTATAGAAGCATTAAATTTGATTTGTATATCCTTTTCAAGGATCCAAGCATTGCTCATCAAGATGTTATTTATTTGTAAATTAAGTATAAAGGCATCTGTATAGAAGTTTAGATTAGTTGATTCTAGAAATAAGATTTTTTTATAAAAATTGATAAGTTGGTTTTGATAAATAGAATCAGGTATTGTGTTTTGTATTAAAAAAATTTCTGAAGAAGGTATTAAGAGAGAGGGTAAGAATTAGGAAAACTGGTTTGTAGAACTCTAAATGAATATTTTGAAATGCTTAAATTTCTTGATTGTTAATGTTAAACTTGAAGTATTGTTTTTTTTGTGTTTTACATTTCAAGTTAATAGTATTTTTGTAATTGGTTTAAATTATTGTAGGTATAGAAGAATGCAAATTGTGTTGGATGTTGAATTGATAAATTGGTAGTTTTGAAAGAGTAATAATAAGTTAGATTTATTTGTTATTTTGTCTATATGTCAATTTAAAGATGAAATATGAATTGTTTATATATTTTTGGTATTATTGAATTGAGATATGATCAGATTAAGTGTATTTAGAAATAGATTTATTGGTAAAAATTGGATGTTAGGCCATATATGTGTTATAGAAAAAGTAGATATTTGGTTTGAAAATATTTTGAACTAGCTTGAAATAAAGCCTTGTAGAGATTTGAGAGTTCTTAAATATATATTTTTTTAAAAAAGTAGATTTAGATTATTAGCTATAAGAAGTTGTTCAAAAAAAAGAATTTTGTTATTTTTAAGACTTGAAGTTGTTGAATTACTTGAAAATAAGATAAAGTTGTAAATGTTGTTTAGTTGGTTAGTTTGTTTGTAAGTTGATAGCTAAGTTAGATGAAAGTTGTTAAGAGATATATTGTTTTTATATAAGTGATGGAGTTGAGATATTATAGTAAAATTAGTAGTTTTCCTGTAATTTTTTAAAATTGTATCTTATGTTAGAAATGGTTTTTATATTTTAGAAAGTCATTCCTTAATTTGGTGTATAGTAATTTAGTTTAAAAGTTTATTAATATTGAAACTTCTTTCTATATTGCTGCTACTAACTTGTAGAATTAGTTTATTTAGTATAAAGATGTTGAATAATTATGAGTTGGTAAATATATCATTGTTTGTATTTGTAGATAAGTAAATCATATGCTTGAAGTATTTTGTTAAGAGACTTGATAATTATTGAAGCTGGTTTTGTGGAGAAGAGCAGATTTGAAATAAGTATTCAATTAATGATAAAAAAATGATATTAAATAGTTAAGTTATTTGTATAGAAAGAAGTTTTTTATATTAGATCATATAAGTGAATTGAGAAACTTTGCTAATGATTTTTTTGAGTATAGGTTTAGTTGATCTTTTCTTATCTAAAAAAATACCTAAGTATCTAATTGAATTATTGGATTTGTAAAATGTAATTACTTAGTTATTAAAATTTAGAGAATTTATATCTTGAGTAGTATTAAGTGATGGTTTTCTATTAGATATGATATAAATGAAATCTGATTTAGATGGGTTAACTTGTATATTATTTAGTTGGTAAAGTTCAGATATGTCATCTAGAATATTTTGAAGATTATTTTTGGATTCACAGTACTATATTATATCATCCATAAAGGCAAGATGTAGTATTGTTGTAATAGATAAAGTAGTTGAAAAGATTATTTTTAATAGAGTTGTAATGAGATTTTAAGAAGTTTTGAGTTGTATTTGAGTTTATATAGCTAAGGATAGAGTCATAGTAAATTTTTTAGAATACTGAAAAATAGGTTTCTTCATGTTCTATGTCTAAGTGTAGTGTAATTAGATCAGTAAGGTTATAGGCATTAATTGCTCTGGTTTTCCTATCTTGGTAAAGGAATTTGATAAAGTTTAAACTAGTCTGAAAGATGCCAATACATTTACAGGCATCTAGTAACCATTGAATATTGATTTTGTCAAAGGCTTTGGACATGTCTTGAAAGAGTATCTATGTCTCTTTGTTATTAGTTTTGTAATGTTCAATTGTATTTAGTAATATTTGTATAGGAATATAAGTTGAGCTATTTTTAGTTGTTGCAAAGTTTAAGTTACTTAATAGATGATGCTAAGTAATAATTTGATCAAGCTGGGTTGTGAAAATTTTAGTAAAACATTTTTTTATAGGTTTGATCAAAGAAATAAGTCTGACTTGGTCTAGAATGAAGTTCTATAAGAATTTTTTTAGAATTAAGAAAATGTTAGATGTTTTTCATAATATTGGGTTTGTTGTAATATGAGGCATTTTGCTAAGAAGAGTCAAATTATATTTTGACCTTTGGAGTTTAGATGTTTTAGATGTTCATAGTTGGTTTCAAAGAGACCAGCAGCTTTTTGGTTAGAGAGGTCATATATAACTTTGTTTCACTTTTTTAGAGTAGTTTTCAAAAATAGATTAACAAAATATTGTTTATTTTCTGGATATAGTTTATAAAGTTCATAATATTTTGTATTTTCTTGAATTGATGAATATAGTAGTTTATAAAAATAGTCCTGAAAATAGAATTGCAGAGCTTGTTTTATTTTAGTTAATTGAGTAGTAAATATATTGTTAGAGAGAAGTTGATCTAAATTTATACTATTATTTTGTTTTTCTAGGATATTTCAAAAGAATATTTTGAAATTTTAGTAAAAGTTGTTGTTTTTCTTCAAGCTTGTTTTGAATTTTTTTTATTGTATTTTTTTGTTTTTTTTTGAGAATTTGTATTTTTAGTATTTTGATTTTAGTGATAAGAAGTGTTAAGAGTAAAGTAGAAACAGAATTGTTATTAGTTGGTATTAAGTAGGAGAGTGGTAGTAAAATATTTTGTAAATATTTATTAATATATAAGTATAAGTTTGTAAAAAGTTGGATTTGTTGAGAGTTGTTTTAAGAAAGATTGCTTGTTTGAGTTGTTTATATAGTAATGTAAGAGAGTGTGATTGTTGTTCATTTTGATAAAGATTGATTTTAATTTTTTTAAATAGAATATATTTTTGGGCTGCTTTGGTTAAAGCTTTATTAATTTGATTTTATATATTGTTAAGTTCTAAGTTTTGAATAATGTTAGTAATAGATGTAAGAAGTAGTTAGAGGTTTTGGTTTATATGAGATTAATAATTTTCTATTTGTTCATTTGTAGTTAACTTTTATAAATATTTAGTTCTTGTTTCGAGTAATTGCAGATTTATTTTAGATAAGTTAATTGTAAGTTCAAGTAATACTATTAAGTGATTAGTTAAAATAAATGAATTAAGTAGAATATTAGCATAATTTAAAAATGTAATATGGATATTAGTCCATGTTTGGTCAATTCTGCTATAACTGTTGTTATATCTGAATGTAAATGCTAGAGTTAAAGAAAAAAAGAGCCTATATGTATCATAGAATTGAAAAGATTTGAGGAGTTTTAGAAGAGAATATTCTGATATATTGAAGTTTTTTGGTAATAGTTTATCAAATTTGGAATTAAAGACTCTGTTTAAATCTCTTATAAGAACTATTTTGTAGTTGGTTTGATTAAGAATAGGTGTAAGATATAAAAAAATATCTTTTCTAAATTGTTTTTTCTATTGAGTTAGAAAATATAGTTGAATAAGTTTGATATAAAGGTTTTTAAAAAATAGATCAATTTCTAAAATAAAGTTCTTATAGATTTAAATTTTTTTAATATGCTTAGCAAAAGAGTTGTGAATTAATATTCCTACACTGCCTTGGCAAGTATTACTAGATGTCCAGAAGTATTTATAATTTGTGAGTTTTAGAGATAAAGTTAAGAATTTTGCCTTCTTAATAGATAAATATGTTTCTGAAATACCAAAAATATCTATTTAATTTTATGAAATAAAGTCAATTAGGCTAAGTTGTTTAAGATTATCTAAAAGACCATTGATATTAAGAGAATGTATTTTGATTAATTTTGTGATATCTGGATTTTCTAGTGATATGAAATTGTTGTTAATATGTGTTGTAGTAAAAGGTAATTCTAGATTAGAAAAAAAAGTTGGCAAGAGGAATTTTTGACATTTTAGAAAAGATGATATTTTGAATCTTGTTAAAAAACAGTTTGTTTTAAGTAGAACATTTTGAAAGTCTAGGAGTTTTTGGAAAAAATATAATTAAAATTAGATAAAAAATTAGTTTCTTGTAAAAGATGAATATAGACTTCTTCATAGGTGTTATTGTTAGATGTTTTAATAAAGATATTAATGTATTGCTAAAAATAGTATATTAGATAGTCAGTTTGGATAAATTTTAGAAAAGAGCCTATTGATTGTAGTGTTGGTAAAAGTTGTAAGTTGTAGAATAAAAAAATTTGTTAAAACATGTTGAAGGATTATATATTTTAGATAGATTGAAGATTTGTAAGTTGGTTTTTTTTTTAATGATATTTGTTATTGGTAAGTTGATAGTATTATTTAGATCTTCTGTTAATAAGTTCTGATTGTTGTTAGTGGTATTTGAGTTTATTAGAGTGTTAATAAAGATGTTAGATATAGAAGGTTTTTTGAAAATAGATGAAAATATATTTTTAGTAAAAGGGTTCTCAGAAAGATGTGATAAATTATAATCTAAGAGGTTTGAGTTTTTTTTTATAGATATGCTCACCATATGCTTAGTTTTCACAGTTGTAAAAAATACTATAGTTTGCTCTGTATATTGGGTCTGATCATTGTTAACCTAGTCCTTCTCAAAAATAAGTTTTTCTGCCTGGCTACTTACATCATTCTCTTCTAAAAATAGCATACTTTTAGTAACAAACATTATTATTTTGAAAGTGATAGCTATATTAATATTATCTATAGAAGAATTTATTAAAAAAGTAAACTAAAGATAACAGTTAAAGATAGGAAAAGAATGCTATTATGTATAGAAAGGATTTTAAATATTATAATGTTTAATAATAACTTTTTCTGCTTTTAAGAAATATTTTTGATTATAATCAAGTTGAATTTATGTAATAGAGAATTTAAGTTGGTTTTAAGTATGAAAATAAAGAATTATGTATGCTAAGATATATGGATTAATAGTAGGTAAAATGAATTTTTCTAAAGTTTGATTAAGTTCAAGATCTGTAATATTGTTATTTATAGCTACAATATTTAAGTAAGCTTTGAAATAAGAATAAAGATAAAATGCAGTACATTTAGCATTAGATTCTGTAATGTTGATTTTAGCAAACTTTTGGTCTGCTTTAAGTGCAAGTTTATTTAGTGTATGAAGTGGGATAATTTTTTTGAAAGTTGTTATGTATTGTTAATCTGGTAGAAAAATTTAGTCAGAAATAAAAGGTGTTGTTTTTAGAAGTAGTATTTTCTTTTAAGAGAGCCAGGAAGGTTTTAAAATATTTGTCAAAGAAGTAAGTAAAAATGTTTTTGAAGTTGTGTTTTATATCTTTTGGTAAGAGTTTACAGTTCTTGTCTTTGCATATATAAACATAAAAGAGTGCTACTTTGGTAGTTAAGAAAGAGCGATTTTTAAAAGAGATAGGTTCTATAATTTGAAAGTCTAAAGAAAGAATTTTTTGCATTCTTTAGCAAATATGATTGCAATTTGGTATTTAATATAGTTTTTGATTTTGTCTTTATTAATATTAGTAAATTATTTTTGGTAAGTTTTAAAAAAGTCTACATACTATGTGTTAAAAGTATGAATATAAGATTTAAGTGATAGGATTCTAAAAGTATTAGCAAATTTAGTTTTAGAAATATTAAGAGTAATGATAATTATAAATCAGTTATTGTTATAGATACTGAATAAGAGTTTTAAAGCATCATATTTAAAGTTATATTTCATTGAGAGTCTAAAAGAATAAAGCTCTAATTTTTCAATAAATTTTTAATAATAAATTGTTTGATATTTGTTATAAATAAATAGAAGCAATGAAACAAAGTTGATTGCTACTTTACATCAATCAGAAATTGAATAAGATAGAATCAAATAATAAGAATGAAAGATGTGTAGATAATTGAGTTTTGTAAAAAGTAGTTTAATAAATTTGATAAGTAGATTTTTAAGTATTGAAATATAGGCATATTGAGGAATATTAAGTTGGGAAAAGAGTGATGAATTAGATTGATGAAGAAAATTAGTGAGAAATTCTGATCTTTTTGCTGCTATAGATTTAAATAAATAATTAAAACTTTGTTTTTGTAAAGGTTTTTAATTTGAAGATGATTGAGTATTATTTGAAATAGATAAGATTGGTTAATCAGAAATAAATTTGCAAAGATGGATTTTAGAAAAATTAAAAAGTTGTTGAGCAAGTGTTGTATTAAGTTTTATATTTTGTTTCATGTTTTCAGTAATAGGATAATTAAGAAACCAGTCTAAATCCTTGAAAGTATCTCTGATTTGGTTTGTGTATTTTTTGGTTACTGTTATTTTTGTTTTGATTTAGGTTTTTGTTTAATTTTTTTGCCTCTAAGAGCAAGTTTTTAGAAAAATTTAATTTTTTTCTTTAATAAGTTTGAAGAAATAATAAAAGTGAAAAATAGAATATTGTTTTTTAGTAAGTTCTTTGGTTTGAAGAAGAAGTTTAAGTTTAGTGTATTGAAGACTATTAACACAGCCTCAATGATATAAGAAACCTTTAAAGATTATAGCTTGAGAATAGTCAGGTACATAATATAAGTTTTGAATAAGAACACAAGAAATATCTTTCTTTTTATATAAAGTGCATAAGTGGTAGTATTGAGAGTATAAAATAATTGCTACAGATGATGGATCTGTATAAAAAGAAGATAGTAAAATTTGAAAAATTGATTGAAGACTTTGTTGTTATTTAGTAATAGGTAATTTAGGTAGTTTGTTAATAATGTTATTAAATTGGTTTTAGAGATAACAGTAGTTGAAAAGATATCTATTACAGTTAATTTGGAAGTTTGTTAAAGAGGTGTAGTGTAAGTAGTTTTGTAATATTTAGAGGTAAAATTTGTATGAAATTTGTCACAAAGACAAGTGGACAAGATAGTTTAAGTTAGTATTTAAAAGTAATGTTGTTGCTTATTGATTTCATATTTTGTAAATTTGATATTTTTGGATAAAATGTGTAAAATGAGTGAATCAGATTCTTTGATACCAATACCAAAGCAATCTGGATATTTGTTATAATAATAGTCTAAGTCATAAAAATTAGGTTTATTTGTGATTAAGGTAGGCATTCTGGTTTGTTATTTTTATAAGAATATTAAAGAAAATAATGGTAGCTTCAAAAAAAATAATTTTTAGTTATGTAACATTACACTCTTTGTATTACTTTTTTGTAGCTAGTATAACAGTGACTGGTGTAGCTAATGGCTAGTGTAGCTTGTGGTACAGTATGGCTTGTATAACTTCCACTAAAAATAATATAAAGTATATATAAGGTTATGTAATTTTAAAATTAATACAAATTTGTAATTATTTGTTTTGTGTAAGTTAATTAAAGATTTAAAAGAAAATAGTTATAAAATAATTATTAATTGATTGAACCAATGATTTGTGGTATTTTAAAACATGGTTGGGTCTAAATTTGAAGGGAATAAAGAGAAAAAACCAAAATTTAAAAATTTTTTAAAATTTTTAAATAATATAGCTGCTTGGAGTTTTTGCTTATAAAATAGTTAATTTTTAATCGTTTTTGATAAAACTTATATCAAATTGAAGCCTGAGATGAGCTGAACAACTTTGTTTTAAGAGACAAAACAAGTTTTCTAGACTGAATTTAAGTATAAGTGCTTTGAAGTTATTTTAGAATAAAGTTAAATAATTTAATAATTGAGCTGGCAATGTAAAATTTTGTAAATATATGCAAATTTAAGTAGTGAACAGTTTAATATAGTTTTTAAAAATATTTAATTATAGTTTATTAAAGAAAATAAAAATTTTCTTTAGCAGAATTTTGATATAAGTGATCATTAAAAAGAGTTAGCAATTTGTGTTCTATTAAATTCAATTTAATTTTATACTATTTATATAGTTTAAAGTACTTTTTAAATAAAAAAATAAAACCTGATTATTGTGATATAAAAAAAGCTATATAAAAAATTTTATTAAATCTGTAGAACTTCATAATTAAGAATAATATTTAATTCTTGTCTATTTAAAAAAGTTAAAATAGTAATAACTTATCAAAACCCAATAAAATCAACTTATTACTAAGCTAATATTTTAAATAAACAAAAATTAGATCTTATTTTTGACTATGAAGTTCTATAGTCTAATAAAACATTTTATATAATTTTTTTTTATATCATTGTAGTTGTTTTTGTTTTTTAAAAAAATATGAAATTAGATTGAATTTATTAAGCAATCAGATAAACTTCTATCTATAAGATCAGATTAATCAATTTTATGCTCAAATTTTATTAATCAGTTCTGACCTACTATACTTTTTTTTTTTACTGTCACCTGCCTTCCTACAGTTGATTATACAACTTCTTGTTTATAATACCTGAACAATCTTGATTAGTCTACTAATATATGTTATGATTTTAATCTAATACCATTTTTATTATAATAAAAATAAGTGGATGTGGCAACCTAGTGAAGTGGATAGGTTGTCAACCCTCAAGTAACAAGTCTAAAGTTTAATTCCTACAGATGATGAATTTTGATAATTATAACTGTATTACAGTAACTGTCTCTTGCTGATCAGTTGAGTTTGAGCATTTGTAATCTTAGGTACACCAAGTCAGGACCTATCTAACATTAGGAGCTCAGAACATCTATATGAAGTATAATGTTATATATACATAAAGGAATGTAAAAAACTGGTGTTATATAAGGCTTTGGTGCAAACCTATAATAAAACTACTGGATATAGAAGGCTAAGAAACTAAAAAGATGAAAACTCACTTAAAAATTCTAAATAAAGAGGTAGCAGAAACTTTCAATAATGCTATTGGACCAATAAAAGCCTATAAAACACTTTAATAAGAACTGTTGGATAAACTGAATTATAAGATATGTAGAGAAGCATATGACCAACCCAGTTGCCAGAATCAATGGAGAAAAAGGATACATAAGTATATTATACAGAGCCATCTGGATTTGAAGTCTAGAGAGTCAGTTAGTTTTAAGTTGCAACTAGTAGAAGATGATGATAAAGAAGTCAGAAAGATAGATACCAAAGTTTAGATAAACTTTACAAAGATAATAGTGATTAAGAAGTAACTCTAATTGCAAGTATTAGTTTTGGCCATAGTGTCAAATCAGGTTAGTAGTAAAAGAGAATATAGCTCACTCTGGTAGGTTTACCTCAAGAATAAAAATAGTCTAAGGATTATAGTCCTATAGTTAAAAATAAATAGATCTGAGTTTGTAATCTGGTAAAATTAATATCAGGATCTGATTAAAGAGTTTAAATAGAATATCTAAGCAGAAATGTTAAATACAACAACTGGTAGGAAACCTTCAGACAAACTCCTTAAATAGATAATATAAAAAAGTTATATATGTAGCCAGTTGTACACTTGTCTAATAGTTTATTATAGATATGTTTATATAAATATGTACTTAATATAAGATTAATAAAAAGTTAAGACCAAAGAGGTTATCTTAATACTAAAAAAAAAAAAAAAATTATAATAAAAATAGTGTTGAATTATAATTATAATATTTATTAGCAAACTGATCAAGATTGTTTAAGTATTGTAAAATAATTTTTTTTATATGTTTCATATCATGTATAGAATCAATTATATAACTTTAACATTTTTTCCTGTTTGTACAAGTTTCAAAATTTAATATATTAATTTAAAAAATATATAATTATATATTTTTTATAATGCTAAATATTTTTATTTAAAAAGTTTAAATAGATTAATTTAATAAAATTTTGAGTAATTTTAATTTATTTATTTATTTACAAATATTCAAACCATGTTTGCAACTGTCTCATGCCAATACTGGATTATACTATAATGTTGAAGTAGAATTTGTCTGTAAAATCTTAAGTTTAATTGGTTTACATGATTTATTAATGCAAAAAATACATAAATGATATCATAGTTGCAATAACTAATAATAGTAAAAGCAAGAATTTTAAATACAAAAATTGGTAACCTAGTACAAATTAATTTGTGTATTTACTTGATATTGGTATTTTTTATTAACTTGATAAAATATAAGTCAATTGCTTATATATAGTGTATAGTATAATTATAAATAATGCAACAAAAAAATTTTTTAGTAGATCAAATTGTTTCATAGCATATTTGTTGAATTTTTTTTGGTTTATTCCTAAATACTATAGTTTTTAAAAATTAAAATCTTAGAAAATATTAATAGATCAAAATTTTTACAGATATGAGTTCTATTTTAAAAAGCATGTTGTATTATTTTTGCTTATTTTAAATACAATATGAATATAAATAATGAATTATATATATAGAAAATGTTTTTCATACATTCATATAACAGTACATCCTCTAATTAGCCAATCAGATTTTAGAGTTTGCTGTTGTTTTTTGATTTAGTATAATGTAATACAGTCTACTCTCATTTATATCAACCTATTTGGATTGGTTTTAAATTATGTTGATAGTGATATTAATAAGAAATTATATTAAAGTTGATATATATGAGGGAATCTTGATATATAAAAATTTATAAAAATTGATTTGTGACTTAGGTTAATATTAATAAGGTTGATACTAACAGGGGTTGACTGTATAACAATTTGGCATTTTAATTGTCTAATTAGTGAGAATATGCTACTATGCTAATATATAAAAAAACTAAACCTTTATATATATTATATATATATTGTTTTATTATATTTGTTATATTTTATTTTGTATTATACTAATATTTCAAACTTTGTTTTTTCAAAAAATCAAATTAAGTTAATACAAGTATTAATGCAGATTTTTTATTAAGTTATTTAGATTATGTCTAGAGATTATTTTCACTTAAACTTAAAATAATAAATTTTTATATAGATAGTCAATTAAAATTTAAAAAAAAATTAATATAAAAAAAATTAAAAAATAAAACAATTAATATAAAACTTTAGTTTAATTATTTTTAAATTATTGTTTACTATTATTATTATTATTTTTTATTATCTAATTAAAAAAATAATTTTGTGAATAATATATTTACAATTACTAAAAAAGAACAGAGCACTCTTTCTGCTGATCCTTATTTTCAGAAATAAATAAAATTAAACATATAGAAATTGAATAGAACTGGTTAAATAAACTCATACAGAGTCTCTAAAAAAAAGGTTTTAGCACAAAAAACACAAGTATTTTATTAATATGCTAGTATAGATAAGGTTTTCTTTATTAATCCTAAATAGTAGATTGGATGTTCAAATCCTATCAATAGAAAAAATTTAAATAATCACCTATATAATATTTATTTTATAGCAACTGTTACTAATAATTAGGTTAGAATATTTGTAATGACAATCATACTAGTATGATTAACAGATCATGGAGCATCTGTATAGTTATACAAAGAAATGTAACCCAATTATTAGATAGTGTAAACATTAGATAATTCTCTATAACTATATAAATTTGTTAAAATTAGATAATAAGAAGTTTATTTAGAAAAACCTAAGTAAAAAAGTAGCTAAATTTTTAACAGTACTACTATAAAGACTAGTCTAAAAAAACAAATACCAAGGTCATAGTATTTAGACAAGCAAGAACCTTCAGATTAAAGAAGGCTCAGAAGTATTATCAACCAAACTGTCAGAATAAATCAGAGAAAAAAGATATCAGACTGACTTATAATCTTATACAGGCTATCTGAATTAAGAATCTAAACAAAAGGCAAAAGTATACTAAAGTACTAGGATTATATTGTAAAGTAGATACTAAATTTCAAGTAAACTCTACAAAAACATAGTAATTAAAGATATAATGTAACCACAAACATTAGTTCTGTTATAATAATATCTAAGTCAACTATAAAAATAGATACAGAAGGCTCTAGGAGGTTTACTTTAAGGATAAAATAGTTCTAAAGTTGAAATAATAACCTGAACATCTGAGTATAACTCAATGATGTTAACACAAATTGCAAGTTTAAAGAGTTTAAAGTGAAACATTCAAGCAAAGATGTTAAATATGATATTAGTAAAAAACCTTCAGGCAGACTTCTTAAATAGGTAATATAAAAAAGTTAAATATATAATTAATTGTATGCTTTTCTGTAGTAGTTCATAGAATTACATTTCCAAAAAAGTCATTAATAAAAGTCAAAAGACCAAAGAGATCACTTTAAAAAAAAAAATAAAAAAAGCTTTTTTTAACAAATATTTGCTTATTTTTAGTTTAGCTTAGAAGTTTAAAAAATTTTTTTAAAAAAATCAGAAAAATTACTCTAGATTTTAAAAAACAAACAATCAAAACACATAATCAGCTAACAATCACAAAACAACAATAAAACAAATATATTATATTATACATATAATTAAAAAATAGTATATTAAATATTTTATATGAATTGTTAAATAAATGAATAAACAACAAACTAAAATAGAAATAAAAATATAATGTGGACTAGGCCTTTTAGGTAACAAAGAACTAATTTAATATATAAAAGGTTTGATGATAGAAATAGAAGTTATATAGATAGCAAAGTACTAAATACAATTTTATTTAAATGTATTGATAATTCAAACAATTTAGAATATATAGCAAAAAAACTATAATTTACAATTCAAAAAACATTATAACAAGTAATATATTTCTTTATAATCAAATACTTAAAGCACTTAGAAAAACAGAAACCTTTTTAGTGTTAAGAAATACTATAGAAGAATAGGCAAATAAACTGCTAACAATAGATCAAAATTCAAAATTCTTTAACTACTTGTTAAAAATGAAAAAAGAAGAAATACTAAAAGAAAAAGCAAAAATAAAAAGAATAGAAAGAGACAAAAATACTAAAGATATAAACATAGTTTCTGTTAAAAAGAAGAAACAACAATATAAAATTAGCAATAAAAAAGAAGCTAACACAAGTCTAAATAGGATTATTAGCCAAATGCAAGAGCTTAGCATATCAATATTTTTATACCAAGAATTTATAAAGTATCTAAACAAAAAAATAAAGAAATTATTAATAATAGCAAAAATAAGCAAAAGTGATACAAAAAAAACAAGAGCTAAAAAGAACCAAAAAGTTCATTGGATTTTTTTTTGCAAAATAAAAAAGAAAAAATAAAAAACAAAAATAAAAGTAGTAAAGAGCCAATAACAGAAAAAAATATTAAAATGCTAATACTTATAGACATATATAATAGAACATAATCAATAATCTTCAATAAATTGTATATATGACAAAAGCAAATTATTTAAAGCAAATATGCCAATATATACAATATCAGATGCAAATAAAGAAGAAAGATTAAAGTATATGCAATAGATTCTTTATTTATTATTTTTTTTTTTAAGGTGACCTCTTTGGTCTTTTGACTTTTATTAATCACTTGTTGGTATTGTGGTTCAATGAACTACTACAGGAGA
>CAJVQA010001956.1:0-23515 GCA_910591915.1 Cetraspora pellucida
AACAACCGCTTGTTACGCATAGTGCCTGCACTCCACGATTGGGTCTCCTTCTGGGAATTCCTATTTCCATCATTGTACTGCACTTGGACTTAACCACAGGGCTTCGCATTTAATTACAGGCTCCTTATTAGGTTACAGAAGCTAAAATCTTTTAATTTTGTCTTTCGCTGGACTTGAACCATTGACCTTAACTGTGGAGGGTATGAGAGCTTAACCGCTAAGCTATGGGACCTACACCCAATAGCTAATATAATATTAATAATAATTAATCTTGTAAAATATAACTATAAAATTGTACTATATAAAATTTAGAACTAATAAACCAATTGGCAATGTTATCAAAATTAAAAAAAAGCAAAGTAATATAAACAAATTTGTTTGTATTATATTATAATTTAAGAAATAAATAAATATAACTATAAGAAGATAATTATAAAAGATTAACTTAAAATTGTATAATTATATAAATTTGTAATTAATTTTTAAAGGCCTAACACAGATATACAATTGTGACTATTTGATATTTGTGAATTGCAAGTTTCACACATTTCCTTTTTTCTTATTTATTTTCTTTTCTTTTTTATTTCTTGATTTGTATTTTTTATTATTTACCCTATATCTCTGTTTTGTTTTTTATATAAAAAATTTTTTTTTGTTTTTTGCTTCCTTATAAAAAGATGTCATCAGATTGGTGATGTTCTATTGTAGAGTAGCAGTCAGATGAGCAGTTTATCTTTAACTAAAATAATGCAGCAGGTCATATTTAGGCACTATTTAGATAGCTAAGTAATGCTAAACTTATATATTAGAAAAATTCCATATAATCTGTATAGTTTCAAGAATCCTAATAAAGTACTAGTGTAATTACTAAAGTTAAAAAAATATATATATATAAATTTGTAATTATATAAAATATAATAAAAAAATGTAATAAAAAAAATCAAATTATTAACTTTTTTTAATGATTACTTAAACCAAACTAGCATCAAAACAGTTTAAAGAGTTATGTTTTTAAGTAGATGATATCTTTGATTCTGTTTTAATATATAAAACAGATTGTTGCTAACGAACTAAAAGTATATGAAAAACCAAGATGCAGGTGACTCTTCTAGTGGTTTGTGTTAAGGTCAAACCTTTCTGCAAATAGACTTCTTAATACATTTAGTATTTAAACTTGAAGAATATTCTGAGAACAATAGAGAAAGACTCTGATTAAAGATTATTAAAAGCTTAAAAACAGAACAAACAGCTGGAAACACTTTCTTTAGTTTGGCTTTTTGCATATTATACTTGTTGACCTCTTTTATCTACTTCATTTTTTATCCAAAAGTGAAGAATTTGGCTTCCCTCTACAAAAGATCAGCATTGTTTACTATTTCCTTTTTTGGGCTATTACATGTTATGAAATGATGTAATAGGAATACAACAATCATATATACAGCCTAATATATAGTGTAATGAAGAAATGAAGAAGAATTTAAGTTAGAGAATTTTAGCAAATTAGAGATATATAGTAATTCCTAAAATCATGTATATAGAATTTTTACTCCTTTAGCACAGGTTAAAGTGTAGTTAGATCCTTAGCATAGGTTTAAAGTGTTAGTAATTTTACTGAAATAGTTACAAATAAGGTGTGCTCTCTAACACTTATTTTTTTTTCTTTTTTCTTCTTATATCCTTTTTTAGTTTAGTTTAGTTTAGTTTTTTTTTTTTTTTTTACTTCTTTATAAGAAAGTGTTATCAGTTTAGTAATACTTTATTGTAAGGCAGTAGTCAAAAATAGCCTTTCAGATGGTCTTGTTACTGCCTAGTATGGTAGGTCACTTCTAGGCACTCAAAGAAGCAGCTAGGAGAGTTGGGTCTTCAAAATTAATTATATAATATTTGCATCAGTGTTTATATTTTCTTAATAAAAATACACTAGCATAACTATCTAAGTGAAAAAAAAATAAATAAAAAGATATAATAATCTAGTAAAGTAGTTAGATTGTCAACCTCAAAGTGGCAGATCTAGAGTTCAAATTCTATAAACAACAAATTTTGAAAATTATATCAATATTATGATAACTGACTCTATCAATTAGTTGGATTAGCATATCTGTAACCTTTAGTTATATTATTTCAAATAAAGCTTGAGGCATTTATGCAAAATGTAATATTATATATATATAAACAAATGTTATAATTAGTATTGTATAAAACTTTAGTGCAAACCTATAATAAGACCATTAGGCACAAAAAGTAATGAAACTAATAAGTCAACAATTTACTTAGAAATTCAGAGTAAAAAAATAATACAAACTTTCAACAGTACTATTGAACTGATAAAAGTTTATAAAATATCTTTAATAGAAATAGATAAATAAACTAAATAACAAGATATATAAAAAAGCATATAACTAACCAGACTATCAGAATTGCCAAAGAAAAAAAATACTAAGGTATATCATACTGAACTATCTAGATTAAAAGTCTGAGAAGTTCTATTAGTTCTTAGCTATGATTAGTAAAAAATAATAAAAAAAATATCAGAAAAATAAGTATCAAGATTTGGGTAAATCTTACAAAAATATAGTGATTTAATGATTAGTCCTAACTGCAAGTGCTAGTTTAGACCAAAGTGATACTAGATTAGCTGTAAGTATAAAATACAGAAGGTTCTGATGGGTTTAATACAAAGATAAATATAACTTAGTAATTATAACTTATTTTTACTAATTTACTAAGGTCATTAGTAGAGTAGAATAAATACAAAATTAAAGTATTTAAATAAAAAATCTACAAGTAGTTTTTAGATATAACAACTAGTATAGAACCTTTAAGTAAACTATTTAAATTAAACAATGACTAAAGTTGTATAAGTAACTAGTTGTACACTTTTTTTATGATTGTCTTTATATCTGTTATGTTAACAGATACTAACCAATATATACTATTAATAAAATTCTAGATTATATGTACTCATCTTAATATTAAAAAAATAAAAATATAATATAATAAAAAAAAACTTACTAATATTTAAAAAAAAAAAAATTTATAAAAAATAATAATTATATATATATATATTTTCTAGTTCTAATCAACTTACAGACAATTACTTAATAAACATCACATTTTATTAACAATTATTTACCAATAAGATTATTTTACTAACAGTTTATTTTACTGAAGCTTATTTTATAGACAAAATAGTTTTAACTATTGTCATTAGGATTAGGTTAGAATTAGAGCTAAAGTTAGTGCAATTTATAGAAAAAAACTTGTTAGTAAAATGAGCTTTAGTGAAATAACCTGTTAATAAAATAAACTTGTTAATGAATAATTGTTGATAAAATGTAATGTCTATGTAGTAATTGTTGGTAAAATAATATGGATTCTTTTTTTTTAAATATTAAGATAAGTACTTATGATTCAGAATTTTATTTTATTTTTGTTGATATTAAGGTAACCTCTTTGGTATTTTGACTTTTATTAATAACTTTTTTGGTAATGTAATTTTATAAATCATTATAAAAAAGTATACAATTAACTATATATATAACTTTTCTATATTACCTATTTAAAGAGTTTACCTAAAGGTTCTTTATTAATTGTTATATCTAATATTTCTGCTTGAATGTTTTATTTTAAACTCTCTAAACCTGCAATTTGTGTTAATATTACTGGAACATATTCAGATATCTAAATTATTATTTAACTTTAGAAGTATTTTATTCTTAAGGTAAACTTTTTAGAGTCTTTTATATTCATTTTTACAACTAATCTAAATATTGCTATAGCAGAACTAATACTTGCAGTTAGAATTATATTATTTAATCTCTATGCTCTTATAAAGTTTACTTAAACTCTAGCATCTACTTTATAGCATAACCTTAGTACTTTAGTATACTTTTGCCTTTTGTCTAAACTCTTAATTTAAAGCCTATATAGAACTACAACTAGTCAAATTAGTTTGATATTTTTTTTTTAATTTATTCTAATAGTCTGGTTGGTAATACCTTTAAATCTTCCTTAATCTGAAGGTTTTTGTCTGTTTGGATATTATGATCTTGGTATCTGTTTTTTTTATGCTAGTCTTTATAGTAGCATCATTAAAGATTTGGCTATCTTTCTACTTAGGTTTTTCTAAATAGACTTCTTGGTTACTAATTTTAACAGATTTATATAGCTACAAGAACTTATTTTTTTTTTTTTTTTCAGGTTTAAAGAGCGATGTCTATAGCTCGTGATTTTTTTATTAAGACTTACAACCTACAAATATTGTAGGAGGTATTATATTTTGCATATCAATAAGGCTACAATTAGCCACTCGTACAACTTTAGTCATTGTCTATTTAAAGGTTCCACCTACCAGTTACCTACTAATTGCCATATCTGAAACCTGCCTGTGGGTTTCCTATTTAAAGTCTCTGATTTTCAATGTTTTTTCTGTAATACCAACTTAATTTTTTAATAACGAACCTTAGAGCTACTTTACCCTCGACGCAAACTCTACTGAATGGAAGTAGATCCCATGATTACACCTATTTGGATTTATGACACCAGAGGTGATTCCATATTTGGTAAGACCAATCCTTTCCACAAACGTTGACGACATTCTCCATATTTCTTATTATAGTAGTGCCCGCGCTCTGCCATACTGGTTTCCTTCTGCGAATTCCTTAGATCAAATATGTACCTTCACTTGAACTTCTACAGGACTTCGCATCCGATTATAGGCTCCATTTTTGGTTATAGAGTATTTTACCTCCAGCCAGACTCGAACCATTAACCTTGTCTGTGGAGGAATGAGAGCTTAACAACTAAGCTATGGGACTCAACCTGCTACAAGAACTTATTTAGTATTTGCACTAATTGTTAGTTTGCATTTCTCTATATAACTATACAGATGCCTTATGACCTGCCAGTCATACTGGTATGACTACTATTACAGATATTCTAACTCAATTATTAATAACAGTTATCATAATACAAATATTGCATAGATGATTATTTAAATTTTTGCTATTAATAAGATTTAAACATTCAACCTACTAATTAGAGGTTGACAATTTGACTATTTTATTAGGTCACTACACCCTACTTAGAATTTTATTGATAGTACATTTAGCTAATAGTTGTATTAAAACTACAGAAAGCAACTATAAAAAAATATACAACTAATCACTTATATAAATTTAGTTATTATCTAATTTAAGTAGTTTATTTGAAGGTTTTATACTAGTTATTATATCTAAAACCTGCTTATAAGTTTCTTATTTAAATATTATAGTTTTTGTATCTATCTGCCTACTTATATCTATTAATAACTTTGATTGATACTAGTAAAAATATAGTATGATTACTAAGTCTTTAAGGCAGTTTACTTATATAAAAAACTTTTAACCTTGTATTAAATCTTTTAAAATTTTCTGTATCTTATTATTATAGCTAATTTAGTTATATTATAGCTAAAACCAATACTAGCAGTCAAGGCTTATCATTAAATTGCTATGTTCTTGTAGTGTTTACTTTAACTTTAGTATTTATTTTATAATATATCTTTATTACTTTGATATTTAATTTAAGTTTTATCAAGTTTTTAGTTCAGATAGTCTAAAAAAATAAGTATAATTATATTTCTAATTTATATATTCTCTAATATATAATCTTTTTCTCTAAAAGGTTTAGACAGTTTGACTAGTTACAATAGTTCTTTCTTAAAAACTAATATATTATCTAGTTTCACAAGTTTTAACTCTATTTTCTAAATTTAGTTTTTATAATAGTATTATCAAAAGTTCAAATTACTTCTTTACTTAGATTTTTCAAATAAGCTTCTGTCTTTTTAGTTTTTATAATTTATATAAACATAAAGATTTATTACAAATTTATACTGCCAGATATTAGTTTATATTCTTTATACAATATACAACTATTGTATAAATGCTATATGACCTTTTAGTTATACTAATATGAAATAAATAACAGGTATCTGATTTTAATTAATAAAAAAAAACAGTTAACTGCAATATAGAAAGAATTTTAAATTTTATCAACACTAGGATTTGAACTTTAAACCTGCCATTTGAAAATTAACAATATAATTACTTTACTATATTATCATGTTCTATATATATAGTAAATTTATTTTCTAAATAAAACATCTTTAGATATATATATTAAACAAATCTAAACAAATCTCAAAATCTTAAAAATAATAATATTTATAAAAAATTGAATTAAAAAAATAATATTTAGAGATGAGGTCCCGTAGCTTAGTGGTCTAGATGCTCTTCCCCTACAGATAAGGTCGACGGTTCAATTCCAGCTGAAGGCAAAACTCTGTAATCTATGGAAGCATATGAATGTATGCGAAGCCCTGTGGCTTAAAGTCCATGTGAATAGAAGATCGGTACATAAGGAAGTTTCTGAAAAGAAGTTTCCTGATATAGAGAGTTGGCGCTCGATGCGAGAAAAGCAGTGAACATATCAGAAATGGAGAGAAGGTGCACTAGTGAGTGATACGATGAACATAAAAGAAAACTATGGAAAAGGAATGAACTTACTGAAACTCAAACACCTTTGGCACCAAAACCAGTTTAGTGGATACGGGTTACACTAATACAGATAAAATCTAAGGAGGGTAATCTTGATACCATACTTAGTAAGTTGCGTCGAGGGTAAATTTGAAGGACTATGGATACTTGGTAACATCCAATGAGGTGATACCTTGATATAAATAGTAATTAGATAGCCCTAACCTGGTATGTCCATGTAGTAATGGAAGGTTGTAATGCATAGAATTGAAAATTAGAAAGTTTAAATAGGGGATCTACAGGCGGATCTCAGGTATGGTAGCTAGTGGGTAACTCTTAGGCAGAACCTTTAATTAGATAATGACTAAAGTTATACATGTGGCTAGTTATACTTTTGTTAATAAACTATGTATTCATTAATAACTAGATATTACTTAATAAAAGACAGACAGGCAAGATTGCTACTTATAACAAAAAAAAAAATAATAATAATATTTAAATTTTGCAATTATATTATATATAAATAAAGATATTTTTAAGATTATTTTTGATTAACAATAACAATAAACTAAACTATAGAAAAACATTATAACAAAATACAAAAAAATAATATTTTTTAATTTTATATAAAATTATTCAAAATCACTCTTTCTGCTAATCCTTTTTTCCAAAAACAGACAAGACAAAAATAGTAGCAGTGAGCAAGAACTAACTTAGAAAACCTATTCTAATAACTTAAAAAAAAATAAAGTAGACCAAAAACAATATTAAGTCTGATAGAAGCTTTTTTTCTTTGGGTCAAGTACAAAGTACAAAAGAACAGTTTGTCTTTTTTCCTTGAAATTTTTCTAAAAATTGGAGAATTAGCAAAGTCTCAGTATAGCAAATCGAATTAGGTTATACAAAAATATATAAACAACAAAGTAAACAAACAATAGATTACATTTCCTTTTTGGTTAAGTAAATAAATTACAAGAAAACAACAATTACGCAATTAAACAATAATAGAAAAGCATATAGTCCTTTTTAGAAAAATTTAGAACAACACTACTAGTAGATATTAGTTGATTATCATTTAAGCACAGATTAGAAGATGAGTAAGTTATACAAGCAGGGCTTCTTAAGTTTATTTGGGAAGCAGGCGTAAAAAATCTTAGTTACTTAGATAGCAATATGTTAACTAAAGCACTAAAAGACACAATACTATATAGTCCAAACAATATAAAACAAATAGCATACAGTATAGCAATTGGTAATCTAAATGAAATTACAAAACAGGATCTGTTGATTTATAGTTAAGTTCTCAAAGTGTTAAGGCAAATTGAAACTAGAAGCCTTGAAAAAACATTAATTGAGAAATAGGCAATGAAAGCAAGAATAATGCAACACAATTCAGAAGCAATTAACTATATAGCTAATATGAGTAGTTCAACAATATTAAAGGAAAAAAACAGAATAGAAGTAGAAAAAGAAGATGTAAACATTAGCTTTCAACCAATCAGTTCAAAAAAGCAAAAACAAGAAGAACCAATAGTTGAAACAACAGAAGAAAACAGTCAAAACAATATTAACAATATGAAAGATTTTACTATGATTATAGAAGCTAGTATATCAATTCAAAACCACTAAACAACAAATTTAGAAAAGTCAGCAGTCAAGATTAGTGAAGTTAAAAACAAAGATAAAAATAGTAGAATATTTTTAAAAGCAAAATGCATAGAGTCAGGTTAAGATAATTCTGACTATGCTAATAGAAAAGAAAATGCTAAAGACCAAGAAACAAATTCAAAAGAACAAATTAACTTAGCATTACTAGAAGATAGTTTTTGGTCATCTTAAAATAGGTTATATAACAAAGAAAACTTATTTAAAGCAAAAATTCTGACATACAAGATTCTAGGTAAAACAAAAGAATACAGAATTAATTTTATGAAGTGGGTGCTTAGAAATAACAAACACATCAAAGGGATAGAAAAAAGTTTTCAGAATAGAAATAATTAAATTATAGTAAAATTTGATTACGAATATAGCAGAAGAACAACAAGTGAGAAAATATTAAAAAAAGAAGAGAATTGGTATAAACTTATTTCTATAGAAGTAGAAAAACAAAAGAGTAATTCTAGCTATAATACAATTAGAGAAAGGCAAACTCAAAAGTTTAAAAATAGCATAGCTAAATGAATAGCACTAAATTTACAGAAGACTAAATATAGACTGCACCTTACTAAGCAAGCAAACTGTACCAATTCATACCAAAAGAAAAAAGAGAAGATGGAGGATCTAAATTATTTGACTATATGGAATTTACCTGCAAACATCAGTCATAAAGAAATTGAATTTATGTGTAGAAGTATTAGAAATGCAAAAGTTGTAAGAATTAAAAGATCTCAGTTTAAAGCACTAGCAGTAATTGAAACAATGATCAGAAACTATACAGAAATATCATGGTCACTTCCATTGGACAACAACAAATTGGTACAGATGACATAAAGAGAAAAAGACAACAAGCAAAAAAATAAATATAGTCATTTTATAGCAAAACTACTAGAAGTACTCAAAGAAGCCTTTGAAGTTCTTTTGCTTAGAAGTCTTAAAAATAAAAAAGCAAAATCAGTGTTTATGCCAATTAACAGCAACAGTAACCTTAAAGGATTTGTAATAGTCATCTTTGCAAACCAAGAAGATTTAGAATTAGCACAATCAAAACCATTCTGATACTATAATCACTCAATCTTTTGAAAAGATTACAAAACAAAAAAAGTAATAAGAGGAAAAATTAAACCATTAAGAATGAAAAGTTGGAGTGACAAAGAAGAGTTTAGCCAAGAAATGGAATATGAATATAGTACAAAGAACTTGAACAAAGATTCTAGAACTAATTAAGTAAAAAAAAACAAAGAATTATCAAGAAAGAAAAAGAAACTATCAACCAAAGACCTACTGTTAAGAATTATTAGCAGACTAGACAAACTCAAAGTACAGCATGAAGCAAAACATGAGTTAGCAAGCTTTAGTTTTGTAAATTATTCCTAAAAATTACTAAGGGTTAAATCAACAATTTTAAATATAGAGTCAAGCTTCTTATCACAAAATAAAATAAAAAGAAATAACCTAACACAAAGTAATACTCTATATTTAGACAAAAAAACAAAAGATGATAAGAAGGAGTTACTTGAGATAAAAAGAATATATACGAATAAAAGAATTGAATTAAATTTGGCAATACACAATATTAATGGGCTTAAATCAAAAAGTCAAAAGTTAGAATCACTGTATAATTGGTTAATTAACAATAAACTAGACATAGTAGGTCTAGCAAAAACAAACATTTCAGTTAAAAAGGTTTTTTTTTTAGAAAAGAATTTAGAAGAGTATAAAAGCATTTGGTCAAGTGCAAATTCTGATAAGAAGAAAAATTCATGAATAAGATTATTAATTAATCAAAAATAGAAAAAACACTTAAACTATATAAAAAGAACAAATGAATATATGATTTCTGCTAGCTTTTTTTTTAAGCAGATTGAAATTATAATTATAATGGCCTACTTACCACCAAACAATAAAGAAAAAAGAAAAATAATTCAGAAGTTGATAATTAACAAATATGTTAAAAGACTATTAAAAACACAAATAGTAGTTATAGGAGACTTTAATGCAATAGTAAACTTGAACTTAGATAGACCAATAAACCAAAAGAAAAAACAAGCAAAGTTAGATCTACTACTTGGCTGACTAGAAAGACAAGAGTTTAGTAATACATTTAGAGTAATCAAACCAAATACAAGAGAGTTTTCATGGTCTGAATGGGAATCAGAATCAAGAATTGATTATATTTGGGTTACAAAAGAGTTAGCAGATAGTCTTTACAAAGCAGAAATTCAAAAAATAGACATTTGTACAAATAGTGATCACAAGGCAGTTATAGCAAAAATAGAATTAAGCCACTTGATTACACTATATAGTGTAACAGAAATAAGGAAAAAAAATCATAAAAGAACAGTCTTTCTTTACAATAAAGCAACCAAAGAAAACTGGGAAAAATACAGACAAGAGCTTGATTCAGTATTAGAAAAGAAGATTAGCATTCAAGATTTGTAACAGTTTTCACAAACAAATGAAGATATTAAAGAATATGACTAATTAAATAACTGGTAAGATATAATTAGCAATAGTATTGTTGCAACAATAAGAAAATATATTTCAAAAAAGAAAATTTCTAATACCTTAGATTGAAAAAAGAAGAAAATAAAAAAATCTCAACTAGGCAAAACTTTTATACAATTGGGAAGATGAATTAGTATAGGAAAAATAAATATCAAATTAGGGTTTTTAAAAAAAAACATAGATGAGCTAAATGAAGAAATCAGATTTATTAATAAGCATCATATAAAACTTATAGACTTAGCACAATTATGAACACATGAGCTTATTAAAGATCTAAAAGTTAGTAAAAAATACTTCGAGCAAGAAGAACCAGTAAACTAGAAGAACAAAAAAGAAAAGAAATAAAAGACAATATAGAAAGAAGATGCCAAATGATTGATAGAAAACAGGGCAAAATGCTAGTAAGCCTCTTGGACAAATTAACAAAAAAAATTCAACTAGACAGACTTATTAATGAAGAAGAAAGACAAAGAAGTCTAGTTATTAAATCAGCAGAAGTACTTATAAAGACAAAAGAACATTATCAAAATCAGTTTAAACCATGTTATTTTAATTAAAATATATGCAAAGAAAGATAGAAAGAAATATACAAGCCAAAAGAGTCCATTAAAAAAAAGTGATACAAAGATTTTAACCAAAATATTACTAAAGAAGAATAGAATAAAATGATTCAAAAGCTTAAAAAGAAAACAGTACCAGGAATTTTAGGCATCATATATATGCTAATTCAAGCAGCTGGAGTCAAAGCACATGAAATTTTTAGAATATTTGCTGAAATTTGTATCAAATCAGATTCAATTCCAAAGAAGTAAAAAATATCACAAATTTATCTGATTTCAAAAGAAGATGAATAGCATTACAATCTTAGTAATGTTAGACCAATAGCTTTACTAAAAACATTTCGAAAATGTACAACAAAGATTTTAACCAAAAGATTAGCCAGAATATTTTGGCAAAAAAATATTCTTAGAAGTTCAAACTTTGCAGGACTGCCAGGAAATTTAACAGAAGAGCCAGTGCATATTATAAACATATTAATAGAAGATGCAAAAGAAAACAGTAAGAAGCCTTGGTTAGTTTTATAAGACATGAAAAAGGCTTTTGATTCAGTATCATTAACAGCCCTAAAGGCAGCAATAAAAAGAATTAAACTTCCAGAAATAATGATCAAAATAATCTTAAATCTTTTTCAAGATAAACAATCCAGAATAATTATACACTAAGGTCATACAGAAGCATTTGTAATAAATGATGGAATAAAGCAGAGTAAGATGCTTTTACCTTTAGTATGGAGAATTTTTTATGATCCTTTGCTTGAGAGAATTCAAAAAAACCCAAACCTAGGCTACACAATAGAGGTTTCAAATCCATACAACAATAGCTTAAACTACTCAACAAAGACAAGCTGGAGACAAGCAGTAGTAGCTTTCACAGATAATACAACATGGATAGCAAGTAGTTGAGAGCAAATGAAGCAGACATTACAAATTGCAGAAGATTTTTTTGAACTAAATGATATTCAAATAAATGGAAAAAAATTAAACCTAATAATTACAAATCCAAGTAAGTCTAAAAAAAATAAAAAGATCAAACTTAGTAATGAATAGATATGTGAAGAAGAAAAGACTAAAATTACAAGATTTTTGGAAATTTGGCTTAACAGCAAACTTAATGAAAACCAAATTAAGTTAAGAGCAAAAAAACTAGTACGTTTAACAATAAGGCTATTAAATACAAAAAAAATGACAGGCATGCAAATATCTTATATAAACAATATATGTATAGTGCCAAAGTTAACTTATATGCTCCAAATGACAAAATTGTCTAAAAGAATAATAGAAGCAATTCAAAGTCCAATAATAGGTTTAGCCAAACACAAACTAGAAATTGCAAGAACAGTAAGCAATAGCATAATCATATACAGAAATATGAGCAACTGCAATGCACTATGAAATCAACTGATAGCAAAACAAATTATAGGTTTACATGCAAGACTTAATTCAACTGGGCCAGAAAAGATACTTACAAAAATCAGAGTAAACCAAGGCCTTTTACTCATAGACACAATAGAGAAAAATTGGCATAAAATCATACCAAAAGTATATAGTAATTTATAGAAAAATAATCTAGCATGTCAAACAATATTAAAAGCAAAGGACTTACAAATGTCATTTCATTTTAACAATATAAACATTAAGAAGAAAAATAAAGAATTAAGAATTACAGAAGTATTAGAAAATAAACTTACTCTTCAGACAGCTTTAGTACTAAAAAGACTTAACCTAACTTCAATAAATTAGCTTATTAACAAAGCAAAAGACAAAATGATCTCTTGGCATCAACTTAAATTATTAAGAAGGGAATTAAGCAAAGATAGAACAGCTAGCTAGTTTAAAAAAATTGAAGAAACAATATTAGAAGACAAAAATAACAGACAATTAAAACCTAAATATGTATTACCAAGTAGAAACAGAAAAGCATTTCAAACACCACTTGATAGTTGCTCAAAGAACAACAGAAAAAGAAAATAAATAGTGTTATAATTATCAAAAAGAAAAGAAACTAATAACTTGTCAATAAGAAAACTAGTTATGAACACACCAAAAAAAGTACTTACAAAACACTAAGAGATTAAATTGGTTGAAAACAAAATAAACCAAGTTCTTAAAAAATATGAAGAATGTAGTTTTGATTATATAGAAGAACTTAAAAGTTGTAAAAAATAGAGTTACAGAGAAGAAGTTCAAGGTTTGCTATCAAGATTTATTAGAAAATGTGAAGATCTACAACTTATAATAGATAAAGAAATGATATATAGTCAGCAACAAGAAAGCAAAACTAAAATAAATAAATCAGAAGCATAGCTCAAAATATAATATGTCATGATTTGGATATAGAATTAATCAAAAAACAATGGCTAAGCAAAAAGATAAAAGAACTTCTTATTTCCAAAAACCAAAAAAACCAATTAAATACAGATAATGAACTTATCTTCTATACTGATGGTTCACTCAAGAAAGCAGCAACAAACAATGCTTTAGATATTGACTATATGGGAGCAGGCTAAATACAAGTTAATATAGAAGAAGGAAAAGTAATTGATGAAGGTGCTATAGGCACTCGAAATTGGCCCTCATCAACAAAATCAAAACTACTTGCAATTTGGTTAGTAATTCTAATAATACTGAAAAGAAGAAGAATTAAGATCTATACAGATAGTGCTGCAGCAATATTAGGTCTTAAAAGAGGAAAAAAACTAAAAGAAAGCAATCAATAAATCAAAGAAAAGAACTATAATTTAAAAAAAAGTATAATAGAGCTACTCGAAGTAAAGAAGATAAAGTTAGAATTAGTTAAAATGAAGGGACATAGTGATAACAAATGAAATACTAGAGTAGATAAAATAGCAAAAGAAGGAAGTAGTATAGAAAATAGAGATAAGATTATAGTAATGGCACCACCTAATTCAAATGTATTACTTTGCTAGAAAGAAACAATTATAGAAGGGCCAACAAGACAATTTGTTAAAGATATTTTAGATTTTAAGATTGGCTCTGAATAGTGATTTACATCAACAGTCCAAAAATTAGAACCAAATAAAGAAAAAGAAGAACATGCCTGGTCACTACTATAGAAAAAAGTTAGAAATCATAGTGGAGTTAGATGTATGAGTATGAAAAAGAATAGAGAAATTCAACTCTAATCAAATGTGTTAACAAAAAACTATTAGTACTAAAAACTCTAACAAAAAGACATCCTAATATATACAAAATGCTATACTGCATTCTTTGTAATAAAGACTAAGAAGAAGACCAAGAACACTTAGCTATATATAAAGGTCATGAAAATGGTTGAGCTATTACAGAAAACTTAGCTATTAATTTGACTTGGATAGTTTTCTCAAAAGAAACTTAGAAGAAAACAAACAAATTAGAACTAATGAAAATCTTATAGGAAAATTTAGCAAAAGGTAAAAAAGAATGCAGATCCAAAAGCATGAAAGGACTAGTCCAAAAAGAAACCAAAATAACAATACAAAGCCTTACCCAAACCTTTAAAGAAGCTAAAAAGTTTATAACAATATGAACAAATATAACATGGAATGGTTTTTTTGAAAATATATAGAAAAAACACTGTGAAGCAGTTATTAAATAGGAAAAGGCAAATGGAATTAGCTCTGCAGACAAGAAAAAGAAAGATAACAATCCAAGAAGTGATACAGTAAGAAATATGATAAAGGGGTAAATAATAGAGTTTTAGAGAAAGACCAAGACTGAGCTATAAAAAAAAAGAAAAAAAAAAAAAAGACAAAATACAAAGTTCTTGGTTTAGTTCAGTTAGGGATTATATAAAAAGGAAAATAAGACCATTTTTTTATAGTTCTAATGGCTAGCTTGGTATAGCCTTCTGACCAGACCACTATTTGGCCAGTATGGCAGATCACTCTTAAGCACTCATAGAAGCAGCTGGAGGATGTTAAGCCAGAATTTAAGCCAACTTTGTACAAATTATGTATATAAGACTTTTAATAAAGATGATCAGCAAAGCTGCCAAAGACTAAAAAAAAAAATATATTTTATATAAAATAAATTATTGTTAATAAAGTTAAAATAAATATAAAATACTAAAAAGTAAACATATTTGTGATAGTTTAGAAAAAATTAAGTTTTTTTTTAATAAATATTTTTTTATTTAAAATTCAAACTAAAAGATTTTTTTTGAATCTAATTATAAAAATAACTGTCAAGATTGTTAAAAACTTAAAGAAACTACTATATAATTATAAAAAATTATATATAATTTTATTAGCTTTTACTTTTCTTTAAGAAAAAATTTTGTAAAAGTAGACAATTTAGTTTATCTTTTTAAAAAATTAATATATAAAATTTTTAAAACAGTTAATAGTATTTATCTTTCTAAATAAAATTGTTAATAATAAAAATCAAAAACAATATAATAATATTAATACAAATTATATATATAAATTAAATTATTAAAAATTTATAAAATACTATTTTTAAACTAATCAGTATCTTATACTGACTTTTTATATTCAAGTTAAAGTTTTTTATAGTTTTTTTTTTAATATTAAGATAAGTATATATAGAAGTTTATTAGTAATATATCAGTTTATAGTTATTGTATATAACAACTACAAAGGCAATTATAAAAAGAATATACAACTAGCTACTTATATAACTTTAGTTATTGTTTATTTTAAGTAATCTGTTTAAAAATTCTATACTAGTTATTATATCTAGAACTTGCTTATAGATTTTTTATTTAAATATTTTAGTTTCTGTATTTATCTTTATCTTACTAATTGCATCTAAATAAAATATATTATAATTACTAAGTTATATTTAACTTTGTATTAAACTTATTAGACTTTTTGTATTTTATACTTACATTTATTTGGTATTACTTTGGACTAAACTAGTATTTGTAGTTAAAACTAATTATTAAACTGCTATACTTTTATAAGATTTATCCAAATTCTGATATTTATCTTTCTAATATTTTTTTTATCATTTGTTACTAACTACTACTTAGGACCAATAAAACTCTTCAAGAATGTGGTGATCTAGTGAAGTGGTCAGGTTGTCAATTCTCCAAGTGGTAGGTTGGGTGTTCAAATCCTATCAATGATGAAAATTTGAATAATCACTTATGTAATATTCATATTATAGTAACTGTTACTAACAAATAGATTAGGATATCTGTAATGATGATTGCACTAGCATAACTGGCAGGTTATAAGGCATCTGTGCAATGTTGAAGTTATATAGAAGAATGCAAACTGACAAATTAGACAGTGCAAATACTAGATAAGTCCTTGTAGCTATGTAAAATCCATTGAAATTAGATAACAAGAAGTCTATTTGAGAAGACCTAAGTAAAGAGATAGCTGGATCTTTAATAGCCTTACTGTAAAGGTTAGCCTGATGAAACAGATACCAAGGTCTAGTACCTAGTCATAATAGCCAAATGGGCAAGAATCTTCAGGTTGGAAGTCTCAGAGTTATTATCAACTAGATTGTCAGAATGAACTGAAGAAAAAGGATATTGAGCTAATCCAATATATTAATGGCCTGATTATAGTTTTATACAGGCTATCTGAATTAGAAGTTTGGTAAAAAGGTAGAAAAAAAGACAAAGATATATTGAAGTACCAGAGTTATGCTATGAAGTAGATGCTAAGGTCTAAGTGAACTTTACAAGGGCATAGGAGTTTAATAATTAGCCTTAATTGCAAGTGTTGGTTCTGCTATAGTAATATCTAGGTCAGCTATAAAAATAGGTACAGAAGGCTCTAAGAGGTTTACTTTAAGAATAAATTAGTCCTAAGATTAAGATAATAATCTAAGTATCTGAATATGACCCAGTGAGTTAATTCAATTTATAGGTTTAGAGAGTTTAAAGTAGAACATCCAAGCAAGGGTGTTAGATATGATAATTGGTAGGAAACCTTCAGGTGAACTTCTTAAATAGGTAATATAGAAAAGTTATATATATAGCCAATTGTATACTCTCCTGTAGTAGTTCATTAAACCACAATACTAATAAGTGATTAATAAAAGTCAAAAGATCAAAGAGGTCATCTTAACATCAAAAAAAAAAAAAACTAATAAGACTTTTCAAACTTTCAATTCAAATAGCCTGATATAGTATATTTTAGTATTCTTTTCTTTTAATAATTTTGACAATTTGATTAGTTATATACTTTTTTATATATTTTGTTAACTAGTTTATTTATCTATTCTTTTGTAGATATTTTATAGACTTTTATTAGTTCAATAGCATTATTAAAAATTTATATTATCTTCTTATTAAAATTTCTAAATAGGTTTCTAACTTTTTAGTTTTTTTATTTTTTGTATCTAATAATCTTATTATAGGTTTGCATCAAAGTCTTATGTAATACTAATTATTAATATTTTTTTATATATATGTAATATTATACTTTGTATAAATGCTTTAAACTCCTATTTGAGATAGTATAACTAAAGGTTACAGATACACCAATTTAACTAATTAACAGAGACAGTTACTATAATACAAATATATATATATATATTTTTATTAATATAATATCAAGTAGAAAAATAATAATATATGAGTATACTAATTAGATATAATGTATAACTAAAGAATTATTCCTAAACTACACTATTGTTGCTATGTATATTTAACTACATCTAGTGTAATATTATTCTCTTATTTTCTGTTATTAGTTAAGTTAACTATTGTTAATATTAACTACAAAAAGGATAAAGAGTCTCTTAGAATTGTTAGTTTAATAAAAACAAGTATATATAGTAAAATTTTAAAAAAGAAGTTTAATAATAAAAGAATTTATATTAGTATTAAAAATAAAGATAGTATTATTAGAGTTTGTTGATTTTGTAATAGATAAGTAGATATTGTTTTTCTTTTTTGTTAAGGCAATAATTCCTTATGCTAACTTCCACTTATATTGTTTAATATTTTGTGTTTGCCAGATAGTAGAGTTAAACCAAGTAAGTATTAAGTTTGATAATGCAATAAGAAAATTATTAGTTAATTTTTTTAGAATAGGTTGTAGTTGTTTGTAACAATCTAGAGTTAATGTACTCTGAATAAGTAATAATAGTAAGTTGTTTGTATTAAGATTTGAAGAAAGATTATTTAGAATTTGTATTATTGTATGTAGTGATGTTTTTGATAAGTTTAGAGAGTTTAAAGTATTAGTTATTTTGTTAATGAGGATAATATCTGAATTATGTGAATAAAGAGAACATTTCAGTAAGTGTTTAGTATTTTTATATTAGTTACAGAATAAGCAGTTCAGAGTTAGATAAAGGGTAGAGTAGTGAGTATTTAAATTAGATATTATTGGTAAGTTGTTGAGTAGTATTTTGTTTTTAAGTAAGTATAGATTTAGATTGGAGTTTTGTGAGTTAATAATCTCAGTTAGTAGTTGAATATTTATGATAGGAAGGCTTCTTAGTAATTTGAGTTGAAGAAGTTTGTTGAATGTTTAAATTAATAGTAATTTTTTGCAGAATTTACATAATTTGTATGTAATTAGATATTAATTTCAAGTAAAAAACAAAGAAAAATAGAAGTCATCAAGAATAAGTTTAAGTTTAGTTTTGCTAGCTTCTTGTTTAGCTAAAGTATCAGTTATATTATATAGTATGTTATTTGAATGAGATTTGACTTTGTGCATAATGTAATTGATATTTTTGTATTTGGTTAAAAAGTTTAAAATATAAATAATGTTCTAATTATTTTGTTTGGTTTGTGAGTTATGGTTGTAAGATATTGAGTATGTGAGAGTTTGAATAGTAGATAAACTATCAAGATAAATATTAATTTGGTAATTAGAGAATAGGACAAGAAATAAAGAAATAAGAGCTGCTAGTTCTGCTCTTATAGAGTTTAGTATCTAGAATATAGATGTATTAAATTTGATTTGTGTATCATTTTCAAGTATTCAAGCAATACCAATAGAAATGTTTTGTGTTTATAAGTTTATTATTAAGGCATCAGTATAAAAATAATAGTTATTTGAGTTAATTTGTAGTATTTTTTTGTTTAGATCTATAAGTTAATTTTGGTATATAGGATTAGGTATTGTATTTTGGATTAAGAGAATTTCTGAGAAGGGTAGTAAAAGTGTAGAAAGAGTTTGTGGAGCTGGCTTGTATAATTCTGCATGTATATTTTTGAGTGCTTAAATTTCTTGAGTATTAATATTGAGTTCAAAATAGTGTTTTCTTTTTTGTGTTTTGCATTTAAAATTGATAGTTTGTTTGTAATTTAGTTAAAAATTTGTAGAAGTTGAAGAAATATGAATTGTGTTAAGTGTTGTTGTAGTAATTTGGTATTTTTGAAGGACTATTTTGGAATTGAGTATGTTTATTATTTTGCCAATATGCCAGTTTTCAAGTGAGATGTAGAGTGTTCATGTATTTTTAAGACTGTTATATTAAAGTGTAATTAGGTTGATTGTGTTTAGAAATGAATTGATTGTTTTAAGTTGCAGATTAGGCCAAATATGTTAAATAGTAAAAAAAAATATTTTATTTGAAAGTATTTTAAACTAGTTTTGAATAGGACCTCAAGGGGATTTGTGAGTTCTGAAGTAGATATTTTTTCAGAAAAGTAAGTTACAATTATTAGTTGTGAGTAATTGTTCAAGAAAGAGGATTTTGTTATTTTGAAACTTGATATTGTTGAATTGTCTAAAGAAAAATGAAGTTGTAAATATTGTTTAGTTAATTAGTTTGTTTATAGATTGTTAACTGATAGAGTAGTGGGTTGTTAAGGGAGATATTATTTTTATAAAAATAGTATTGTTGTGATATTATAGTAAAGTTAGAGGTTTTTCTATAATTTTTGAGTATTGTATCTTGAGATAGAGATGGCTTCCATATTTTAGAAAACCATTCTTTGGTTCAGTATATAGAAATTTGATTTAGAAGTGTGTTGGTATTAAAGCATCTTTCTATATTACTGCTGCTAACTTGTAACATAAATTTGCTAAGTATTGAAATATTAAGTAATTGTAGGTTAGTAAGAATAACATTGTTTGTGTTTGTAGATATGTGAAGCATGTGTTTAGTGTATTTCATTAGCATGCTTGATAGTTGTTGAAGTTTGTTTTGAAGAGAAGAACAAATTTGAAGTAGGTACTCTAAAGATGGTAATAGAATAGTATTAAATAATCATAATATTTGTATAAGGAGAAGTTTTTTGTATTGAATAATGTGGATAAATTGGAAGATTTTGTTAAAAATTATATCAAGTATGAGTTTAGTTGAGTCTTTTCCATCTAAAAAATTCCTAGATATCTGATTGTTTTATTAGATTTGTAAGGTATAATGAATTAATTATTAAAGGTAAGTGATAGAGGGTTTGAAGAATTGTTGCGAAATAATTTTTTATTTAGTAGAATATGAATGAAATCAGATTTAGATAAATTAACTTGAATATTGTTTAGTTGATAAATGTCAAATATATCATCTAATATATTTTGTAGATCATTTCTGGATTCACAGTGCTATACTGTATTATCTATAAAAGCAAGAGATAATATTGTTAAAAAGGTTGGTAATGTTGAAAATATTGTTTCTAAAGGGGATTGTAATGAGATTTTAAGAAGTTTTGAGCTATATTTAGAGTTTATATAGCTGAGAATCAGTTTACAGATATAATTTTTAAAATTTATTATTTATAAAATTTGAATTTTAGGCCTTTTATTTGAAAATTAATAATTTGTTTATTTTATTAAATTATTATATTCTTTATTTATTTTTATTTTTTATATTTTTTTAAAGTGATCTCTTTGGTTTTTTGACTTTTATTAATAATTTTTTTAGTAATGTAATTTAGGGAACCACTACAGAAGAATATATAATTGGCTATATATATAACTTTTTTATATTATCTATTTAAAAAATCTGTCTGAAAGTTTTTTATTAATTGCTGTATCTAACATATCTGCTTGGATGTTTTACTTTAAACTTTTTAAATCTGCAATCTGTATTAATTTTATTAGGTTATATTCAAATACTCAGATTATTATCTTAATCTTAAGACTATTTTATTTTAAAGATAAATTTTTCAAAGCCTTTTATATTCATTTTTATAGATAACTTAATATTGTTATGACAAAACTAACACTTATAATCAAAGCTAATCATTAAACTACTGTACTTTTGTAAAGTTTACACAAATCCCAATATCTATTTTACAATATATCTTTAATATTTTAGTATAGTTCTGCCTTTTCATCAGATTTTTAATTTAGATAGGCTATATAGAACTATAACTAGCTTATTAGTATATTAAGTCAGCCTAATATCTTTTTCTTTTAATTTGTTTTAGTAATCTAGTTAATAGTACCTTTGAGCCTTCTTCAATCTGAAGGTTCTTGCTTGTCTAAGTATTATATAATTTTAATATCTATTTCTAGTGATCTAGTCTTTATAATAATACTATTAAAAATTTGATTATCTTTTTATTTAGATCTTTTTAAATAAACTTTTTATTATCTAATTTTAATAAATTTATATAATTACAAAAACTTATCTAGTGTTTGTATTATCTAATTGTTAGTTTGCATTCTTTTATATAACTTCAATATTGCACAGATGCTCTATAACTTGCCAATTATACTAGTATGACTATTATTATAGATATCTTAACTTAATCATTAGTAATAGTTGTTATAATATAAATATTATATAGATAATTATTTAAATTTTTATCATCAATAAAATTTAAACATCTAATCTACTACTTGAAGAATTGACAACCTAACTATATTACTAGGTTGCTACATCTCTACTATGTTCTTTATAGTTTTTTTTTATTAAATAATTTAATAAATAAAAAAAGTAATAAAATTAATTTATTTAGTATAATTTATAAATTTTTAAAACCTAATAATTATGAATATCTAATTATAAAATACAAGTTTTATTTTTTTTATTTTTTTTTTAAACTTAAGCAGTTATGCTAGTACTTTATTAAGACTCTTGAAATTACTTTTGCAATTACATTGATTTATCTAACAACTAAGTCTAGTATCACTTGGCTACCCAAAGGGTATCTAAGTGCAACCTGCTGCACTACTTCAAACAGAAGTAGGCTACTTGTCCGATTATTTAAAGTTCATAATGGAATGGTCTTCTTTCTTTCATAATAAGTTCCAACATTGTTTTTCTAGTTTCTTATCTTTTTTATCTTTTGCTAGTTTTTTTTCTTTTTCGATCTTTTGCTGACTTGCCTTTCTTTTTTTCTTTAAATTCTTTCTTTTAACTTTCTTTTTCTTCATTTTGGTTATTATGCCTTCTTTCTTCTCTTATTCATTAATCTTTTCACACTATATTCTTCAAATCTGTTTATAAAATGTATTTCATACTGTCTTTGCCACTCTCTCTATAAACTGCTGTTTTACTTTAGTATTTAGAAGCTATATTAATCTTTTTTGTGTCTTTTTTGGAATTAGACCTTTGATTAAAGCTTCTCTCATCTTTATTTCTTCTGCTTCACTTTTTCTAATAAGTGTTATATATAGTACATATAGCAGAATACAAGTTTTTTCTTCTTCTTTCAACTCTTTTCAGGCTGTTGCAATGATCATTTTTTGGATTCATTTCTAGAGATTTGCTTGTTCTTTGCATGATGCCAAGTGTGACTGTGTTTCTTTAACTTTATTTTGACATACTTGACATTCTGTCATTATGTATATATCTGGTTGTCTTCTGTTAAGTTTTCTAAAGTTGGGAGTTTATCTATTATATACTTAATAAATGTGCATCTTTTTGTACTACTTCTTCTTGTTGTGCTGTGTATCTTTTAGTTGCTTTAAGTTTTTTTCAGAATTGTGTCTAATCATAAATCATAATTTCTGTTTTTGGCACCAACTTTTTAATTGCATTTATTTCTCTCCATTCTGCTACTAATCTTGTATTCATTACCAGTTTGCATAACAGTCTTGCTAGAATGTCAGTTCATCTGTTTTCCTACTCTAGGCAGTATTTTATTTTTTTACAACTGACTTTTTCTATCTGTATTACTTTCTTACTTGTTGTTCCCTTTTTTGTAAAACTATCAGCTTTGTTGTTCTATTTGTTCTTGCTATAACTTTTGACTTTCATTAACTCTATTTGTATTTTTTTCATGTTAATTTTTTTTTTTTTTTTAGTGTTAAGGTGACCTTTTTGGTCTGAGCTTTTTATTAATACTTATATCAGGTATATGTTTATATAGACGTATCTATAATGAACTATTAGATGAGTGTACAACTGGCTACACATGTAACTTTTCTATATTACCTA
>CAJVQA010001957.1:0-23515 GCA_910591915.1 Cetraspora pellucida
TATTTTTCCTATTCAGGACTTCAAGATGGGTTTCCAGTCCTTACATCCAGATTGGGTAAGTTCCCAGTCCTTTATTGGTTTCTCATCAGCACCTTTTCATAGAACTTATATCAGATTTATATCTGTCTATTGCTACCTAACCAGATATATTTCTTGATGTAATATAGTATATTATACCAATGCCAGTGCCTAGGGCTACAGAGCCAGAGCACAGAAAGCGGTACCCCCAACTTTACAGGATATGGTTGACCATTATACAGGTCTTATAACACCAGATATATTTATTATATATTCGAAAATCATCACCAGTAGGATTCGAACTCTAAACCTGGCCATCTCGGATGCAACAACTTAACCACTTCACTAAGTCGCCACATCCAGGAATTGACCAGTTAAAAGAAGTTAATAATAGTAAATGACTATATGTTTTGTAGAAAAAAAGAATCAATTGTAATATGATCTAGTAGTGTTGGTTCTGCAATATATAAATAAATATGTGTTTCTGTTTTTTTTAAGTTTATAAATATTTTTATTGGATTAAAAAAGAAATTTAAATATAAGTGATAGATAAAGTTATTAAGTAAAATAGGTTTAAGTATTTGAGGTAAGTTATGTTGTTTTAAAAACTTATTATAATATTTATCTATCTCAATAGGAGTTGAAATATTAAAAAAGAGATAGTATTTGTAATAAATTTTACAAAGTCACTCACTGTTTTAAGCTCAGCTTGCATAGCTGTGAAAAATACCACAATCTGCCCTGTATATTGGGTCTGGTCATTATATTTCTGGTTCTTTACTACTTAACAGCATAGTTAGTTATATACTTTTTTATATATATTTGTTATTTAGTTTTATTTAGATTTTTCTAAGGTATTTATTAGTTTAATAGTACTGTTAAAAGTTTATATTAGCTTTTTATTTAGGATTTCTAAATAAGTTTTTATTTTCTGGTTTTTTAGTACTATACTCTAGTTATCTTATTATGAGTTTGTACTAAAGTTTTATATAATATTAATTTTTAAGATTTTTTTATATAGATAATATTATACTGTATATAAATATTTCAAGCTTGTATTTAAGATGCTGTACTTAAGATTATAAATTATTTCATTAATCTAACTAGTTGACAAAATATAGTTATTATAATATATAGTCAGATTTTAATATAATCATCAGGTTGAGAAACAAAAAATTGATAATTATAAAAAGTTGTAACTATATAAAAGTTAAAATTTATATGTTTTATATAAGCTAGAAACAAAAAACAGAGTAACTATATCAAGATTGTAACTATATCAAGAGTAATTATAATTAGATCTAACTGTAGCTATAATTTTCAAATTTTTGTATAAGTAGAATTTGAATACTAGATCTATTATTTATGTTATTTTTATAATATTAAGTTTTATTTTATTTTAAAAAATATAATTTTTTAATATAAGATCTTTGTATTTAAACTGATCTAAATTTTATTATATTTATATTTAAATAAATTAGTAAAAATTTATATAGTTTCTTTTTTTTTTATTTTTTTAAATCTTCAATATAATTTTTATAAATATAAGTATTACTTAATATTATAATAAGCTTTTTTGTTTCAAAACCTATGATACTTACAATTATATAAATTAACAGTATATAACTTGTAATATTAAATAGTACACCTAAATTTACATCTTTAGATATTTAATATATATAATATAATAAGCTTTTTTTTAAAAGAGTTTATAAGATTATTTACATAAAATTGAACTAAAACATATCAAATGATAATACTTTTTTTCAAATCATTAGAATTCTAAAAACTAAATAAAAAATTCTTTTATTTGAAATATTTATTCTAAACAAATTGCTTACATATTTTAATTGATTTTATAAATTAGTTCTACATTATATATTTTTTTTTATATAAAACTGATATTATTGAAAAATAACTTATTTGTATTTTATTTCAAATATAAAATTTCTTCTTATATAGTATACTAACATTTGTATTTTTACTAATAAACCAAAAAAATTCTTTTACAACTTATTTAAAAAATACTTTTTTGTTATCAAAATTGGTATTTTTTTATTTTTCAAACTAAATCGTAGTAGAGAAAAAGAAAAAATATAAAAAGTCTCAATACCAGTTCTATTATTTTTTTCTTTTCCATTATCTAAAATTTTATTAATAAGATTTAGATATTAATGCTCTTTATAAATTGTATTTATATTTATTTTATTAAGAAAAATTTTAAATTTAATTATAATTATTTTTTGTATTATACTAAAAATGATAAATCAAACATTTATATTAATTATTTTTATAAAAATTATACTATGTTATTTGAGTGACGAAAAGAGAAAACCTGTAAATCATTTCACTCATTGATTAAGATGATTTACAGGTTTTCTCTTTTCGTCACTCATTTCTAGCAACATATCATGTTACTATTATTATATTCTATAATGAGTTTAAAAACATACTTCTTAATAACTATTTATCTAAGTTCTTTATAGAAAGTATAATAAGCCAGGTGAAAAAATTAATCCAGGTACTTAAAATATAAGGCAGACTATGGAATCTTGCACATGTAATACAAACTGCGTAATTATTGAAGAAGACGACTGTACTACGTTTATTGAGTTATTTGAAATAAATAAAATGATTTATTTTGACAAATACAGAAATAGAAAACTCATCAGTTATAATTTTGGTCAAATTTACAGATTATTTCAGATTATTTGACCAGATTTGAAATTGTTTTGTTTTAGATCAAATCAAATGATATTCAAATGTGTCCAAAATTATATTGATGGGTTTTCCTATTTATTGATCGGGGCTAACAGACCGAGTCCATCACTATATGAAACGATGAACCAATGATGAAACAACAGTAATTTAAGATTCATAACATCAAGAGTCGTTATAAAGAAGCTAGCCAAAAGAGAATTAATAGTATATTATATTTTATTGATCAAATTAATTTTGTCAATAAAAACCATTTTGTTGTCACTAAATAATTTTATCACCCATCTTTAGCTAAGCTTTAATTATAAGCGATCAGGATTTTTAAGAATCACCAGATGAAAAAATAAAAGAATAAAAATTTGATATTTAACTTGAGAGATATCGCTTATCAGCACTCAAAGAATTTATTCATATGATAATAAAATAGGATTACTTTTTATGTGTAATAGGAAAGAAATTATGTACTTAAAATATAGCATTTACACGCACGTATGTATATGACTTATTAGCTAATCATATGTATTTAGTAAGTCTTCACCTTTCAAGTTTGATTCTGATGGCGCTAAATTGTGCTACTGGGAAATGAATGAAAAATTAGGGGGTTTCAAAGTTAACGTGCGGGAATCTAATTTTGACAGAATTAATAAAACATATTTATTTAAATTAGCAATCTCTAAATTCTATTTCATTTGCCGATAAATTTGATTATTTTGTCATTGAAAAATCTATTTATTTTATTAAATGACTCATTTAATTTCAAAATACGACCTCATTGTTAACTTTGAAACCCCTTATTACCAAATGTGGATTACAGGCTTTTTTTTTTTAACGGCATTCAAATGATATATATTTTTATGCATTCATTTATAAAAGGTAGATATAATAATAATAATAATAGTTTCTAAATCGTGTGTTTCCATGCTTTTAAAGGTACCGTATAACCGCGAAATAATGTTGTAATACGCAGGGGCCCAAATTAAGCTGAAATTAGAAATCACACCCCATGTGTTATGTCGCAGTTATATGGTATGGAGTGTTAAACGAATCTGTGCATTCTTTTATGAATGTGCGCAGTAATTTATTTCTTTAAAAATAACAATTTAACTATTTAAAAATACATTGTATATAAGCTTAAAAAATTTATTCTGTCCTAAAATTAGTGATATGCCATGTAAAGTACTATACGTACTGTACGTTAAAATTTTTGCCACCGACTTCTTTTCTGGCCAACCAGATAAGAACTATACGTACTATACGCTAAAATTTTTCAGGTACCATATAAATGCATATCACTACCTAAAACTTCATTTAAAATGGAAATAAGTTGATTTTCAAAATGTGAGACTTAAATGCTATTTTAAAATACAGGCGCGACCCGTGGGTCGATGGCGTAGTGATTACGCTCCTGGATCTCCTATCTCAAGGTCACCGGTTCGAGTTATACTGGAGGACAAAAATTGTGCCAGGATCAAGATTGAGGTTCAGCCGCAGACTCTCATGTGATACTTCAAGATCAATACAAAATAAGGACGCCTTCGGTGAAACTACGGTTGAAAAAAAAAACAAGTAACCCAGGAAAAACACATTTCCGGTAAAATCCTCCGGTTATAATTAGGTTATCTGGTAATCCAGTTGCTAGCAATTAGTATAAACTTAAATGGTTAATGTACCGATATATAGATAATAAATTCATGTAATTTTTAAATGTGAGGAATCTTACAAATTTAGAAGACCCTTTTAATAAAAAGGAGTTAATAAAGATTTGTACGCCTCCCGGCATCCTGCGATCAAACAGGCTTAAAAGGAAAAAACAAATCAACAGGCGCTTAGCAGATGTTATTTTGAAACAAATATTTGTCCCAAAACATTTATCCTTATGAACTAAAAAGAAATAGCAATGATAAGTTTAAAGTACACAGATGTGTGTCATTGAATATCTGATATATGTTAAAAAATTCATGTAATAATAACCTATTCTAGAAATAAAATTTCAACCGATTTAAGTCCGATTTAAATTACCAATTTTGAAAGTAATGAGTGTTATCTAGATATATTTTTATATCTAGATATATTTTTATGCCAACAAATACCTTTTTACTCAATAAGTTAGTATAAAAGTTTTCTATAGTGATAGAGAATTTATGTATTGCCATATATGGCTAAATATGCTGTATATGGCGCATACTTAAATTGTATACAAGGTTTGCCGAGCAAACAAAATTCGGTAAGTTTAGAGTTAGGATCAGGGTTGTTTATATAAAATTGTCCAACAAAAACTTTTGTTAGGGCATAAAAGGTGGTTTATTATGCCGATTTTTGAGTTCTGAGCGAACAAACGTCTGTTTTGATCATGTTACATTACACCTAATCTTGAAATCTGATTCGTAAAGCTGCGCTGTACACTTTTTCGGGCTGTGTTTGAGTGACGTTACACTAAACGATTTTATTGTACGTAATTGTAAATTTCCATTTTTAGAAAATAAAGCACGTACCCACTTTTAAGAATATCGACATGCATGTCATACTGGCTAAACACGAACCGTTAAATTAACCTAATAATATATGCTAGACTTTTGATTTTTCTAAAATAATTAAGTAATCGTTCTAGATCGCGTTTAATCAAGATTGAAAAAAGAAATGACGAACTAGAAATAAGTAAATTTAATTTTGAATGAAACAAAATAGGAGTATTTGGAATTCTATTCGCGACACAACGATAATATCTGGAATTTCATTGAAAGTAAATAAAATTTGTAATTAGCCTATTTTAAAAATAGATTCATTCATCCGATATTCATATGATCTTGTGAATTTTTTTGGCTTTATTTTTTTTTAAGAAATTACGTAATCAATTGTGCAAAATATCGCAGAAAAACTTCACACGGTCATATAAAATATCGGGCATACAACACATCCAATAATTTATATGTATAAAACCCCAATTTTAATTGAATCCAAATAATTACAAATTCAAAAAACCCCTTAATATTAAGAACTGATTCATAAAACTCCGATACGAATCGAATTTGGATAAGATCAAGCCAAACTTTTACTTTTAGGATCTTTACTACTGTTATCGTAAAATCGCACGATAACAATTATTAACCTTATTATATGGGTTACAGATCAAATCGAGTTTAATTTGGGTTATATTTGAAATTAAAGTTTTTGTGTCATTTTGAGAATTTACGGTAGTGACGGTGAATACTTCCAATCTAATTGATTCCGATGCATTGGTGACTATATTAAATTTTTGATTGGTCAGTTTATATCGGAATAAACTTGAATGGAAGTATTTACCCGTCCCTGGTTTATGGCAATATGATATTACTTATCGCATTTTTAGCCTTTCTAAATAAAGCTGATAACATCACGAATAAAGCCGAACCATTATGATCCGGTTCGCTTGTATTTGAACTATCCGAGGAAATTGACTCAACTATAACTGTGGAAACAAAAAATTTATTATTTTGAATATCTTGTATCCGGATTAAGTTCATAATATTATAAGAGTTATATAGTGACTGGTTTCAATCTTGTAACTTGATAAATCATGGATTTTAGTTTGTTTCTAGCAAAAATTTTAATTAATCTGAATATGATCATTAAATAAAACAACTTATAAAGAGTTGTGATTATGTAGGTGACAGCAGGGAGGTTCGACCGCATAACGATAACAAAATAAATAAATTACTGTATTCCTTCGAAGATAAAAACTTATGAATGAAAGTTTTTGATTGTTAAAAATCAGATGATAAAATTTCATCCAATCATTTACGTACGTGATATGCATAATTACCGGCAAAATTGAACTGTATAATTTATTATGGCGTGATGATACGTAATGTCGGAAAATTTCGGAGATTCTAAATTTCCTATCGATCATAATTTTTTATCAATAACATTTATATTATTTGAAATCTTTAAAATTGTCGGAGATCAAAAAATCCGCTAAACTCCGTTGATTTTCTGTGATGCAAATATTTATTTTTGATACTTCTGCACCTATTTTTTTTGATACATCTAAACATACCCTAAAATTTCTATACTTTTTATTATAATCTTATTGGTTATAGTTTTAGCGTATGTTTAGATGTATCAAAAAAAGTAGATCGATATGTATCTGTAGGTGTTACACGAAGCTATAATTGTATTTGATTGGTCAATTGCTTCTCTTAGTCATAAATTACTTTTGAAATATTTATGAAATTACATGGCTTAAGAATAAATATTTAAGAATTATACGTACGTATATTTAATTTAACAACAGATAAACCTAACAAATTATATAATAAATACCAATATATTCTATTATACCACCTAATTTTAACAATCACACAATTATTATAAAGTGCCAAAATTGGTATAGTGTGGAACAGGGTGCTTAACTTTGGATATATAAGAATTAATACTGCTTAAAATTGATACTATTATCTAACCTCGATATAATCACAAGATTGGTAACCAAAATTCCATGTAACTAAGGTGACAGTGACAATACGGGAGTTAACTTTCTTATGCTTTATAATGATTAAGAAAACTAAGCAGCTAATCTGTGACTATATCAAGCATCAAGAGTGATTATATCGAGATTAAACCATACAATATTTGTGGATTAATTTTTTATTGGATCAGTTACGTACTGTTTAAACCTCCTCCTCCCTTTGGTAATCGAATTCGTATCCAATTATATATAACATATAATCTTTATATATAACATATAGACTTGATATGACTGCTAACCCCTTTTGATATTATGTAATAATCGGCACTTAATTTTACTGTACATGTGAATTTTTCAAAATTTAAGTACAAAGCATCAATTCTATGAAATGTGACCGGTTTATTACTAATTTTATATAAAATAATATTTAGAATCGGAATAATTACTATTTAATTTGCAATTAATTATTATATGCAAATGTAATCAATTATTTATTAAATATATAGATAAAAAAAACAATTAGATTTCGGACAACAAAAATGATACTTACTTTAGTGAATGCTTAGACATAATTACAAACAAAAGATAATCGTTTATATGTCTAATTAAATACCTAAGATTATAGACAGTATTCATTCATCTTAATAAATATATATTGAATACTAAAAAAACTAAATCTTAAAAGTTCTTAAACTGGAATCGTATCGATCATTTCTAATCTTACAATACATACGGAATATTAAATTATTTGAATGTTATATAATTTACATGTTTATTCATAATTTATCTTACGTTTTTTTCTTATTTCTGATACAAAATTTGATTCTGGTAATTTGGTTTCACAAAAAATAAATAAAGATTTTTTAAATTCTTCCGTTGCATTATTTTTTTCATAATATAAAGTGTAAAATATGTTTTCAAGTTTTGAAAACCAATCTTCCAATTCCTGTTTAGTGCATTCTCGCTTAGTGTTTGAATTAGGTGTGTAGTGTAAATAAAATTCTTCTGTAGTTGGTAATGGTAATAACATTTGTGTTATCTCTATACCAAATAAAAGGGGTAAATAATGTTCAAATACTATACATAAAATATCATTATTTGTACATTTGAATAATTTATCTAAATGTAAAGGTTTGAAAAAATTTTTAACATTACAATAAGCAAACAATATATCACATGTCGACTTAAATAAAATTTGATAAATTTCATTATCAGAATTTTGCTGTAACTGTATATCTAAATTAACAAATGTATCAAGAATTTCCTCGAAACATTTTATCGTTAGATTTGAATCTGTTCCAAATTTAATTAGAATCCAATAATAAAACTTTGGTGAAAAGGTTAATGATTTTACTGATAAACTTATGTTATTAGAGGATTCATTAGTATTATCAATGAAATAATCTAATATATTGTTAAACACAGTCTCAGGATTATGCAGGCACTTAAATAAGAAATCCAATATATCTAAATCTTTTAAATTTCGTGAATTTTTTAACAATTCTATTGAAGTTTTCTCCAAAAACGTAGTTTGATGTTCTTCTTTAATATTTATAAATGATTCCGTTAAAATTTCTCCAATATTTTTGAGACGTTTCTCAAAAAGTAGAAAAATGTCCACAATAACTGAATAACTTAAATCAAAACCAAGATCCACTAATTCCTTGAGTCGCTCACTTACAATGAGAGTATTCGGTTGAACCCATTTTGCGGATGGATTTGGAGGGAAGAGAATGAGAAGTTGCCCTTGCATTACTAAATCGTTCACATCATCGCAAATTTCACAATAACCTATTTTCTTCCAAAGGTTTACTAGGTCTTTTGAAATTAAAATCGCGCGAGCGATGACATTAAGTTGCCTGTTGTTCTCATATCCATCCTTTGGTGGATATCTTTCAGATGGATTTATTTGAGTAATATTGGTAAATCCATCTATTTGCTTAGCTTTTGGTCGTGGTGGAAATGGGGTAAACTTCATGTCGACGATCAAATGTTTAATTAAAGGCATATTCTTATGTAAGATATTGAATGCCTGATCTATTGTGTGAGGTCCTCCTGTCAAAAAATGGAACAATTCCATGTCATTCCCTTTTGTGCAAAGTTCAGATCCCAATCCATTTGATCCTTCGGTTAATAAATAGGTAAGAACAGATAATGGTAAATCACTTCCCCACGGAGGTCGAACCTTTTGTTGATATGATCTGATACGTTCAACTTCAATTGGGCCAACGTTGTGAACTATTTTTAACTCAAAAAGCCGTTGATCATAGCTACCAAAATGCATTAATATTCGTTGTATAAAATATCTAGACAATATTCCATTTTCCTTGATTATTTCTTGAGCTGTTGTAACGTTAAGAAACCCAGGACCTAGTCGGACACCGTAAAAGAGCGAATGCGCCCTCCCGTATTTTGTAATGATCCATTTAGCTCTAATTTCACTCTTTTTAGAAATTTCATAAATTTTTCTGGATGACAATATGAAATTAAGAGGAACTTCAATGTATTTAAACGTTTCGGCAATTATATTGTCATCCGAGAAAATATTTTTAAGATACTGTTTCATCTTAAAGTGGTGTTATGCCGAATCTGTCATACAGTGAAAAAAAATAGCAATAGGGTGAGAAAATAATGCATTGATGTTTTCATAAAAACGTCAGTATCATGTGATCTAACATGTGATAATAGAGTTGGGAAAGCCGGAGACTGTTCCTAATAGCGTACGAAGATCAGCCACAATCGATTGTGATACGTATGCTTCTATTATGTCAAACAACAATTGATCACCAGGATACGGAGTTTTGTAATGAATAGAATCCCAACAAAACCTCTATTATTGAATATATTCCACGAGTCCTAAAGTTCGCCCGTGAACATTTCTGATAATATTTTATGATACCGTTATACCGTGAAAATATAAAAAATTATTTCACGAGCATTACGGGCATAGGAACCGTGAAATATCTATTACATATACCGATTATTATAATGATAGCTTGACTTCCATGTAATAAATATGTACCTGAAATAAATATGTTTGCAGTTTCTTTTAATAATGAATACCTGTCGTTCTAGCATTTTTTTTTAATAGTTATTCGTAAGTCAATTTTATTAAATTAAATATCAAGATCAAAATTTGTTAAGTGTTTAAAATACATACTTTTTTTTTTAAGAAATTGATCCTTGAAAAAACAGGTACTTTATATTTTCTTCGGTATTGCATAAAAGTACTTCCGTGTCAAAATTAGGTTTGATCAATGAATAGCCTACAGCAAAGACCGTTAATGTTACACATATATTAAAACTGGGGAGGGATTAATAAATAATTTAATTTGTGATTGATCACAGGTGGAAGGGATTCACTTTGGAACGGGCAATGTCTCTTCTATACGAATATCCAAATGAGGAAACTTATTTTAAAATTACGTAATGTAAATTAAAATTATAATAAATAATTACAGTAAAACTTAAAATTTAAGTTAAACTTATGACGATAAATAAACTTTAGAATCTTTACCGTAATAAGAAATACCGAATACTAGTGTTTTCGAGCTAAAACTACTTAAACTTAATATAAATAACTGGTGCAGATTTTTTTATACACTATACTATGAAGAGAAGGATAATTTTCGAAAAAACCAGCTTTGTAAATCACACCAGTGATGTTTAACACATATTAATATATTTCATAAAATTGTCTAAATTACCAAGGCTGGGTGTACTAAGTAAAATGGGCAACATCCCCAAAAAAACTGTACCCTGACTTTTATTTTCTTTGTTTTTTTTTCAATATTTATTATGTATAAATAGTTTAGTTCAATTAGATTGTGATTTGCACCTGTATTGGGAGTATGTATGTATGTGGAAAAAAAATTACCCAAAATAAGATTTTTTTTTGATTGGATGAACTTGATTTTTAAATGGTCAATGGAGTGGTTGAACGAAGCTGTTTTTATTATTTTCTTTCATAGATCCCTATTTTGTAACTAATGCAACACTGCAATATAAAATATAATTATGTATTATTCGAAGACTTTGGAGTAACTAATACCATAGGCAGCCAATAAAACGGAAAGATTTGCTTATCTATTTACAAAGAATTTTCTTTGTATATTTATAAGGTTTATGTGATTGTTTATAAGTACCTAAGATTGTTATTCAGATCATAATGAATTAACTCGAGACAAAGACCTGTTTTAACTGGTTTAAGGGTCATTTCTCCATTTTTGTCTTATTAATATATATTTTTTTAGGTTCATTTTACATAGCACATGTGCAAACAGGACACAGTTGTTTATAAAATGAATTTGAGAATAAGGAATTGTGGAGAATTGATGAATACGGAGCATGTGTTATATAAGGTAGGATGCACACGATAATTATGGAACGATATGAACTTTAACTCATAATTTACAGTAAAATTATTTCGTAGTTAAACTTTAAATATAATGTGGTTAATTGTACGTATTAAAAATAATATTAATTAAGGTGCATACAATCAATATGAACATACTTTTAATATATAAATTATAGTGTATTAATTCCCGTATTTCCCATACAATATAAAATATTCCGGATATATAATTACATGATTAAGTCAGTTCAACCTTGTTTTAACGTATTAGAAATAAATCCGACCCATATCCTTGCTAGGATAAAATGCCGGCTCAGAAATTTTGACATTAATTTTATAATCTACAGTCGAACCTCTCTATAATCACACTGTCGGGATCATAGTAACATTTTTAACAATGTGTTATACGGAGGTTTTTTTCAAATATGTTTATACTAGTTGGTTTTAGAATAGATGTGCTTATAAGGGAGGTGACCATAGAGAGGTTCGCATGATGCTACCTGGAATTTCGGTTTTTGTCGGCTGACTTTTGATAAATTTCAATTAAGCACAACATAAATTATATTGTGTTTTGCGGAGTTTTGGTCTGTTGTTACGACAAGAAAAGCGAAACTCAATATGTAAAGTGGACAAGAAAAGGCAAGAAGGAAATGTTGTGCGATAGTACAATTGTTCCAAAAATGAACCCATTCTTAAAAACCTTTTTAATAAGTCTTTTAATTAGACTCAAATTACATTTCGGAAAACTCGCTTTGCAGCACTCATATAAATTTCCTTTTATAGCCGTGTATAACACACCCCTACTTTCTGTGCCAATCACGATCGACAAAATTAAGAAAAAAGTTTTTTCTATCTCAAAATTTTGCCTATGAAACAGCTTTTATGCTATAATAAAAAAAATTCCTCTCATAATTTTGGTAATAAATTTTTACTCTAACTCTACATCTATCCTTAATCTAGACCAACGTAATGCTACCCTCAAAATTAGCTTAATGCGGGCCGATGTCGATCAATCTAGGCCAATGATCGACATAACATGCCACAGAAAGTAGGAGTGTTTGCATAACACAACCTCCATTATAGTTTGTGCCATAATATAAATACGTACCCAGGACCAAAATAGAATTTCCCTATAAATAAATTTTCTGCATGTTTTATTGAAGTAATTTATATAATTGTCCATGTATATAGATTTTATGCATTTCATCAAAAAAGAAATCACTCAATTGTTAGACGTTTACCGATTTTTAAAGCTACTTCATATAGGAGCAGTTTTAAAAAATTTCACAAAATTTTTATGAATTGACCTTTTGTAATTATTGTTTCTTCAAAATTTTTCAATTGATTCTAATCTTTCAAATTTTGTCCGACCATACTCACACTCATTTTTTTGATTGATTATATTACTGGTTAAATGAATTGATTCTCAATCGAAGTTCGACTTTTGACCTTGAAATAAAACAGGCAATTACACATAAAAATGACTAAAATATTTGCTTTTCCACATGACATTCTTGGACAATGTGAGTCATTGTTTTATCTACATTTTTTTCCAAGCCAATTAACTATAATCTATTTCTAATTGTTTAAAAACGCCATCAGCGTCATTTATTGTGATACAAAATAACTTCTTTTTTGATGCATCAATATAAATATTATGAGAATCATATCAGAAAAGCAACATATGTTTACGTCACTCAGGGTCGGATGATCAAATATAGCTAAATTGGTAACTACATATTGCGTATTATTTTTAACTTTGAAAATTCTAAAGAAAAATAATGTTTCTAAATATTATTCATAGTACGTACGTATGTAATATAACGTACACATAACGATAGTATTTGTTAAATAATGAAACTGGTCGTGTGATCATGTACATCAGTATCTATTTACGCGAAATAACAACCGAATACGAGGCTTATTTTTTTTTTTAAAAAAAAAAAACTTTAGACAATTAATTATTAACTCTCTAAATTGCATGTCTCAAAAATAACGCCTATTGGCGTTATTTCGCACAAATACGGTAATCCTTGCGCTGGTTCTATTTAGAACTGTTCAACTTCGCTATACCGGTTGAATTTGGCTAAATTTTTATTATAACATACAATGTAATAAACATTTTAAATTGTTCTTGAGGTTACTCATCTATGAAAGATTCCAAAGCTGTAATTGGATTCATAAAAAAAGATTTTTCTTTTGATTCACCTTTATGACTTACCGTAAATGGCTGGATAAAAGGTCTCCACAATAGTAGACCTTCTATGTACTATATCCAGGTGCAATTGAGAAATCTATAATAATCAAATGTGCTTGTTTTTTCAAATGACTAGGATGTCTGTTAAAAATGAAAAAATATGTATTTGGCGGAAAGTAAAAGACTTTTATCCGGCCATTTACAGTATTTCATTTATTGCATAAGCGTAAACATGAATTAAAATTTTAAACTTAAAATTTTCATCAAAAAAAATTTTTTTTTTATGAATGGTGGATTTGAGACAAAATTGGAGCATATCTAATGTTGGCACATCTCCATGTTTACATATTATTCATACAGTACATGAACTAGACTCAATTGGATTATACGGTAATTTACTAAAGCAATTGAAGCAAAGTCAAAGCACTAAAATCTTTGCGAAATTTGATCTTAAACAAATTTAACTAAGACAATAAAATATAGGTTGAAAATATAGAACTGACGTTTAAGAAATTTAGCATTTATTTTATATTAAGGATGAAATTTTCTCTACTAACTATTGTGATAAATATATAATTTCGGTTTCTATCATTTCCCGACAATGTTAAAATCCCGATAAGCTAGCCCACATTAGGTTAGGGCTAGGGTTGGTTTTGATCAATTATTGTCGGAAAAGTTCTTTTCTGGAAAATGACAGAGAACCATATAGTTTACCGTAAGCAAATATTCAATTTTAATGAAACACTGAATTATACACCCGGGCAACAGAAATGAAGTGAAGCTTTATTACAGTATTAACATAAGAACAACAATTAGCTTATGGAAAAATAAATAATACACACTATCTATATCAAACAATTATCCAGAATTATATCTATGTAAAATTTCCTTCATGTCATGCAAGATTGACTTATTGAAATTGAAATTTGCTACAACTTTATGGCAAGAGTTTATTTTTTCATTTTTATAATACAGTAATAAAACTAAGTTATTTAAAGGTATAGTTATTCAGATTGTCTAGTTATAAAATGTTATTTTTAAATTAATTTGAAAGCTTTTTATTATTAAGACTATTCTTCACAAATTTTATTTATGTTTGAAATCCGTATTGTCAATTGGACTAAACAAATATATTTTTAATTGGAATTGAATATATGTCTAATTTCATTTAGATTATACTCGATCCAATTGACAATATTGTTTGTAATGATTTTCCAGACAATCATTTCTCCGATACTTAATTTCTCCCAATACTATAATCCAGCAATAATTCTAAATTAATGCTTGGCAGAGTCAAATAACATATACGTATTTTGCGGAATAAAGGACTCTTAGTTAGGGCGTTCAGAATACTAATTAATCAAACATAAGTTGAGCTAATATGATAATTACTATGATCAAATTTTTTCATTGGCATCGATTTACACATAAATACACATATAACTTTTATATTACATTTTTCAGCCTAACTAATAAGCAAAATTACATTTTAAAATGAAGCCCTTTTGTAACTCTACAGCCAAATAGAGTCGAATTTCTTTAAAATATTCCAGAGATTTGTATTCAAAAAATATTTCGAATATTTGAAAGTTATTAAAAAAAATGGGCTCTATTTCGCAATAGAGCTAACCTAGTACTCCAGTTTAAAAAAAATTTAATGTAATTTGGTCCATTAATTAAGCCAAAAAATGGATGCATATATTCATATGTATATTAATATATGTAAAAAAAAATCCAAACTTAGTGGTTGGCATATATGATCCTAACTATGCTTTGATCAATTAGTATTCTGAACACCCTAATCCTGTAGATCTCCTTTTGAACGCTTGTTGTCTACTAATGTGATGTGTATTAATTGTTATATTTAATTTTTTATGTGTAAAAAAACTTGCATCACACAGGTACTTTATTCCGCAAAATATGATACGTAACACTCAAATAATTGATCAAGTCGGATATTAAGGGTAGTGTACAATATTTATAAACTATATACAAAACTCATTGTAAATATATTTTTTTTAAAATTATTAAAGTTTTTATTATATTATTTTTAATTTCTAATAAAAGTTCTAAAATAGGGTTTTGGGATTCCAATAATAGTAAAATCATAAAATTAGTCATATATTTACCAAGAAATATATTTAAATTAAATATTAAAAATTGGGCATAAAAATTATGTAATCATCTGATATAACTAATATAAATTGTTTATTTTGTATAATTCAAAGAAATTTGAATTTAACATATTCAGTCTTGTCATCTCAGACTAACAAAAAAAATCTTTTTTTTTTTTTTTGTATTAAAGTTCCTATCTTCGGGAAGTAACATTTTATTCAAGTTATTGTAAAACACAGGTGCCTCCAGGGTTTCATTATATTGGAGGTTACAACTAGCCACACATGCACTTTTGGTGTCTAATTTAAGTAGTCCACCTATATATTACTATACAGATTCTACATTAGATTCAAGTTCTTGATACTAGTCAGTATCCTTAGGACTACTTTATTTTTGACAGGAAACTTACTAGAGCCTATTATGTTTTACATATGCTGACCTAGTTTTATATAACACATTATAGTTATCTAACACTTGTAGTTACAGAGATTACTTGTTTAACCATTACATTACATTATTTTACTTTTGTAAACTTTATTAGAACCTTAATACTTATTTTTTAAGTATCTTCTTCATCATCTCTTACTAATTGCAACTCAAAATTGGCAGACTCTAGTTAGACTACTAATTTAGATGTCTCAATATAGTATACTTTTATATCTTTTTTCTCTAGTGAATCTGGTAATCTGGTTAGTTATATGTTCTTTTATATTTATTTAGTATTTAGTTTATCTAATCTGTTCTTATAAAAGTAGTTTGTGAACTTCAACCTGTCTAATAGTATCATTAAAAGTTCATGTTACCTCATATTTAGAAATTTTCAAATAGGTTTCTGTTATCTTGATTTCTTAGTCTTCTATATTCAGTAGTCTTATTATAGATTTGCATCAAAGTCTTATACAAAATCAGTTATTAATATTTTTTTTTTTTTTAAATATTAATGATAAGGTCATGTCTTTAACTTTATTAAAATTCAATTGAAATTTTTATAAAGAAAAGCTTGCTTTTAAATTACATATGAAGAATAAAGACTCAGACATATAATCTGCAACCTAAACCTACAAAAGTGGCCAAGGCTTACCTAGATTTGGGTATTAGTAATAATATAAAAGAGAGAAATATAATATTTAATCTTTTGAATAGTTCAAAGGTCAATTTTGGTAATAATTTGTGGTACTGAGATATAAGATAGACTAGAAGAAGAACTATAAGTTAAATTTGTAGTAATATAATTTGAGATTGTGCAGAATATGAAATGCAATATGGAATCCATATTTGTTTATATATTTGTTGATTTAAATGAAGAAGAAATTTAATAAAAAGAGAAATAGCTGTTCGATAAGAAATAGAAATATTATATTTAGTAGAAATAAGGTCAATAAGAACTAAACCAGATAGAATAGAAATAAAGATGACATGTATGAAAAGTTATGCAATTTAAAGCTATTAAGTATAAGAATTTCTTGATATAAATTAGAAACAAAGTTAGAGGACATGTCAAGAACAGTAGCATTTAAGATACAATTAAGAAAATTAGAAATTAAGTAATAAATTATTTGAATAGAAGGACAAAGAGTCCAGTGTAATGAAGAGTTAATTTGATTGTATTGGTAATAGAGAGAAATGTAAAAGGAGTTATATTTATGAAAAATATGAGGAACAGATAGTTTATTCAAGAGAATTTTGACATAAAAGATTTTTAGAATAGAGGAATGAAAGCTATGAGCAAAGTTAAAAACCTTTTGATAATTATTAATATAAAACCAAGTAACTTTCTAGTTAATCTTAAAAGCAATTATAAATCATTGTTGAAAATGATATTGAGATGTTCAAAGTATTATAATGTAAGCTTAACAGATGGTACAAATAGAGCATCGAATAGGAATCTCAATAGGAAATTGATTAATAAATAAAGTATAGGCAGGGTTATAAGAATTATTAGTTAGGAATATTAAAAAGAATAGTATTTGGTAACTATGAGCAAGTTGGTTAGCAAGGTTATTAAATAGATCAACTTGATGTGCAGTAACCTTGTGAAAACTAAGTTGAATATTGTATGAGTTAATGAAGTTAATAAGAGTTTGCCAAATAGAGAAGTATAAAGTAGAGTATGAGAGAGTTTGAATGCTGATAAGCAGATATTATAATATTTGGAGATAACAGATTATGAGTCTATAAAGATATGAACAGAATAGTTTCTAGGAGCAGTTATAATTGCTAAGAGAATAGAAAGAAATTCAGCTTTAAAATAGCATAGCCAGAATTTGACTTGTGCCTAAAATGAGTGAATAGTTGCAGAATTATCAACTTGAACCCTATAGAGCATTGAGAGGTACCAAGATCAATAACAGAACCATCAGTATAAAATGAAATAGTAGTTAGGTTATAGTTAGAATTAGCAATAGACTATAAGCTATTAGTAAGTTGGTTAAACTGAAAGATGCAAGGTAATTGTTGTGAATTGATTATTAGTAAAAGAGGAGTTGAAATATATAAAGAATGTCGAACAGCTACAGAGTTGCAATATCAAGAAGGTTGGCATGTAGGTTAAGAGTTTTGTTAGTATTAATATAGTAGAGTAGTTTTGTAGTCAGATTTGTAGAAATAAAGATAGTGCATTTGTTGGCAATTGTATTGAAATTAAGATACATTCAGAATACAATGTAGTAGTAGAGAGGAGAATAGAATATAGGTTTGAAAACTGAGACTGATATAAGCAGTGTCAATAAGTAATAAGAGTAAGACCTGTAGAGGTATAATGCCTTCTGGTCTTGTCAATAATTATTTGGTCATTAAGAACAGTAAGTAACCAGGATTTGGTATTAGAGATAAAGTGATTAGTAGTATAAGAAAAGTAATTTGTTTGAGATAAATTAAAGTGATCATATAGAGTATATTGGTAAGAGTAACTTGTTGTAATGTCCTCAAGAGTAGTGAACCATTGAGGTACAACACCTTTAGAAAGCTTATTTAATCTAGAAGAAATGTGTTTCCAGTATAATAAGCATGAATTATCATATCTAGTAAGTTGGTCAAAAAAGAGTAATTTGTGATATCTAAGTTGTTTTTTGAAAATAGAATATTTTGAATAAAAAGAAAGAAGAGATTCAAGAAAGATAACTCAATTATTTAAAGTAAATAGAATGTTATAAGTAGAGTTAGTAGAAAATGTCCAGCCAATATGCTTAATAAACTAAATAATTTTAAAGTTTGTAATTAGACAGTTAGAATTATTAATAATGGGATTAAAATGTATAAGAATATTGGTAGGAGACCAGAAATTGTTTGTAGCTGTTAGATGCAGATGCGAGTTGATGTACCTAATAGGTTAGGATTATTAAGTTGTTTAAGGAGATTAGGAATATGGTGTTGTAGTTGAATGTCCCAAATGTGTTTGATATTGTATATTTGAAAATGTAAAAGAGTACTAGAGAGTATTGTATAACAAAGTTTAGCTTTAAGCTTAATAAGGCTGATATGCTGAATAAAGATTTTATTACAAGTAGGCTAACTAACTACAATGTTTTGAAGACAATATTCAGGACTAAGAATGATAACTGTGTTGATAATGTAATAGATATGTAAGTTAGTGATATGTTTGGTTTTAGCAATTTGGATAGTTAAGAGGATTCAGCAATAAGCAGTTTTGTTTATTTAGATTGCTTATTGTCCAAGATAAATTAGCAATCTAAGAATTTAAAAAGTTGATTAAAAGGATGTAATGGAAAAAAGTAATTATTATAAAAGATAGAAATGTAATAAGATAGAGAGTTATTGGTAACTAGAATAGATTTTGAGTGATTAACTTGAATATTAGCTATAACATAAAATGATTCAACTATAGATAGTATATTGGAAAGCTTAGTTTGTAATAAAGTAACCCAAAGGGTATCATCCATGTATACTAATACAAAGCATTGTTTTTGTAATGAGTTAAATGTTTGGAGTTTAAGGTTAGTAGTCCAGGAGGATTGTAAGGTATAGCCAGGTACTTGTGCATATATATATAAGATAAGTGCATTATTGTATATGCACTATAATAAAGAAGTAATAGTTTCATCTTGGTCAATGCTATTATAAACAGGTTATGAAAGAATAAGGCCAAGATTAGTAATAACTTAGTTGTGATGATCAGTCAAATAATCAGAAAGAATGTTAATAATAGATGAAGGAAGTGCCAAATAAGAAAATGAATGTTTAAAAAGAGTAAAGTTAATAGAGTTATATGCTTTACTCATATCTTGTGAAAATAGCCAAATGTCCTTATAATTGCAAGTAGCATCTTCAATAAGATTATTGAAAATGTGAATAGGTATTGAAGTGTTATTGTTAGGAAGTGCAATGTAATTAAAAGGTGAGAGAATAGGGTTAGAAGAAAATATAGTGCTTAGTCTATTTATAAAGATTTTGGTATATAGTTTGCAGATATGTTCAACAAGACTAATAGGTCAGATAAGATTAAGATTACTATCAAAGAAGTTATGTTTGAGAATAGAATAAATTCTGCTATGTTTTCATTGCTTAGGAATTCAATTTTCAAGAAGACAACAGTTAAAAAGACTAGTAATAGCAGAAGTGCATTCAGAGCTAAGGTGTTTAAGCATTTTATACTAATACCTGTAGGACCACAGGCTTTGTTGTTAGGAAGCTGAGAAAGAGTCTGGAAGAGTTCTTCATTTGTAATGAAAAAGTTCAAAGATTGGTACTAGCTTGGATTAATATAAGGGAGTGAAAGATAGTATTGTTGTCAAAAATTATTTAAAAGAGTTTCATTAATAGGTTTAAGTACAGTTTAGTCATAAAAATGTGATTAAACATGCTGTTTAATGAGTAGTAGATCAGTTATAAGCTTATTAGACAATTTAATATTAGAGAAATAAACAGATTAATGATAGTATTTAAGGATGCTATTGATAGCTTGTATAGAATGTAATGTAAAAGCAACACATCTTTTGTTAGTAGCTTTGTTGATTCATTGTCAAAATAGGAGAAAGTTTTCAAGATGACAAGCATGAAAGAGTTATTTTCAAATAGAATAAGCATATTGAAGCCATGGTTGAATACAAGATGGGTTGGTGAAGTTAAATAATTGAAGGTTATATTGTAACTGTTTGTTAATTTGGAAGATATTTTGATTAATGTTAGAGATGTCAGAATATTGAGTGAATTTTTAACAAGTTTAATAATATGATAAAGTTTTTTAAGAGATAAATATAATAAGGTACTGTGAGGTGAGTATTGATGATTGTAGCTATATTTATGAGAGACTTTATTGAGGATGGTGTGAGTAGTAACATAAATAATAGAGCATTGAATTTTGTGCCAAGTTGTTTCAATACTTTCATTAGTTATACTATTGATAGGAGTTGTTGGGATAAGGTGTCTGTAAAGGATTCCTAGTCCTTTGCAAACATAACCTTGTAGTTGAAAATATAGTGACTAATACCAGTATGTTTATCTAAGGGTTTGCTGTAGGCATGTGGAAATGTTCATATGGAGATAAGAATTAGATGGTTATTAGAAGTTGAGGTTTAGCTGTTATCAAGACTGTAAGAGAGAAGAAATTGTATATTGAATTAATTAGTTCAGATGTAGTCAATACAACTACTATTATTATTATTAGACCAAGTAGAATATTTGTTGTTAAAGTAAGCTTCAATATTATACATATTGGTGTTGTTAAGAAAATTAATAAGTTTATATTTAGAGAAAGAGCTGTGAGTATTATTTTGTATATTAAAATCACTAAGAATAATGGGATAAATATAAAGTCAAGAGGCTTGTTGAATCTAGTTAATAACAGTATTTTGAGTTTGGTTATAGATAGTAGTATCAGTTGATAACAAATAAACTAAAATAATGTAAAGCTTGATATTACTTTAAAAAAAGATATCAAGTACTATAGAACCTTCAAGATAAGTATGAATACTATAGATATAAGGTTTAAGATTATTGCAGATTATAATAGCAGTGCTTTCAATAGAAGTAGGAGAGTTTAACTAATAGTAGGTAAAAAAGTTATTATTGCAAAAGAAAAGGTTAGTTTTGTCAGAGATTTTAGTTTCTATAATCTTGCAATGGATATGTTGTAATTAAGGCAATAATTTTGCTATGCTTCTCTTTTAGTAAGTTCATTGAAGCCTTTAATGTTGTGTATAGCAATAGTTAAATTGAGATGATGTGGAGTTGGGTTGGATGGAGGTAAGAAAGAGTTATCATTAGAGGTTGAAGAATGGCTGTTGAAAAATAAATCAGATAGAATAGAAGTAGGTTTAAAGAAGTTAGATCTGAGAGAAAGATTATAGAATATAGGAAGAAAATATGAGGCAATAACAATATGATCTGGTAAAAAAGTGTCATTAAGAAGATAAATATAGGTTTTATTATAAGATGAATTAACAGAAAATGTAATACTAGATACAGTTTTGTTATTGTTATATTTGTTAATATGTTGAATTAAGGTTTGAATAGTTTGACCATGAGAGAGAAGTGATAAGTGGTAATAAAGAAAAAATTTGTTAAAATATGTATGAAGATCATAGAAGATTAAAGATGTTGTAAATAATCTTTCAAAATTGTCTTCTATAGAGTCAATCACTGTATGCTCAGCTCTTATAGCTGTGCAAGTTATATAGTCTGCCCTGTATGTCAGATCTGACTGTCATTATCCTGGCCTTCTACATAAATAGGCTTGTTCATCTGCTTATTTATATCATTTTTCTTATTAATTACAATGGTTATATCTTTTAATAAGGTGGTAGCTGCTTCAATGTGTGTTGTAGAAAACAAAAAACTTAAAAAGAAGATTGTAAAAAGAATAAATCAAAATGAAAACAGGTTGGAAGTCAAAGTTGAATTTTTTTGGTAAAAATTTCTCAGCTACTAGATAAGCAGTATTATTGAAGTATTTAACAATTGTAAATAGGTTGATTTTTGGTTTTTGACAACATTGAAGTAGGTAATGATTTGGGTAAAAAATTTAGTATCAATAATGTTTTGGTTAATAAATTGATTGCCTTCTTCTTAAAAAGAGACTGTATATTGTGATTTTCTGTAGCAGTTTGGTAATATAGAGAGAGATAGTAGTAAAAATAATAGTTTTGATGTTAGGATTTGTTTTAATTTTGTTTTGTTTATAAGCAAAGTTTTCAGCTTGGTCTGCTAGTTTGTCAAGAGCTTTGGTAGAAATGAATTGATCAACTAAGCAGCATGTTCTTTGTTTTTGTGAAATAATGTAGTATTAAAGGTTGGATAAATCCATGTTTCATTATCATGAAGAGAAAATGTTAAGCAAGATTTGTTTAATATATTATTAAAGAGTTTAGTACTATCATGCAATTTTTTATCATTAAGATATTAACATGATTTGTTATCACAAGTGTGACAGGGTGTGATGACCTAATGAAGTGGATAAGTTGTTAACTCTCAGGTGGCGGTCTAAGGTTTAATTCTCATGGATGATAAATTTTGGAAATTATATCTATGTTATGGTAACTGTTTCTTGCCAATCGGTTAGGTTTTGGGCATCTGTAATCTTAGATATTGTTAACTTGTAGTTTTTCCTTTAATTACAGTAATAACAGAAGCTGCTTAACTATAGTATGATGACTATAACTTGACAGATTCTATACAAAAGTCTATACAAGACTTAACAAAATACAGAGTGATT
>CAJVQA010001958.1:0-23515 GCA_910591915.1 Cetraspora pellucida
TTATATAAAACATGTACCTGCTATAAGTATTAATAAAAAGCTCAGACCAAAGAGGTCACCTTAATACTGAAAAAAAAGAGCTTGCTATTCAGTGTTAGTATTAGTAATCCAGTTTGGTATAAGTTTATAAAGATTAGATATAGAATCTATATTAAGTTGGTGGGTTGAATTAAGATATGAAATTGAAAAATTAAGATGTATAAGTATTGGTATTGTGTTGGCTAAAGAAGATTTTACTTGTCTAATAATACTGTTTAGTTTTTTGAGACTTTAATGAAGTAAGGTAGATTTAGCAGAAAATAAGTGTTGAAATTTATAGATAGTAGATTTTTTGTTAGAAATACATTTAGTAGTTGCAGTAATAATACTAGTTAAATTTTGTGCTATGTAGTTTCTAGTGATTTAGAAGTTTGGATTGAGGTAGGAGCTTTGTTTATATTGAGGTTATAGGTAACTTGATCAGCAAAAATTTTTTATTGCTCTTTGTTCATTGCTTTGTAATTAAAGATTCTTCATTAAGTTTGGTTTGAATGTCTGTTTTTGGCAATAAAGGCATAGAGAAAAGTTCAAGAAGATATAAGAATTTTGTAATCACTTTGAGTACAGTTTTTTGCATCATCTAAGTAGAATGAGTTGAGATATTTAAGTAGGGGAAGATAGGCCCAGATGTAGTCAATAGTACTGTGGTGTTTGCTACTATGCCAGGTGTAATAAGAAGTATTGTATAATTTGCCAAGTTGTAGATATTATTGTATTGTAAAAATTGCAGTAACTTGTATTTGATAAATAAAGAGGTGAAGTTGTTAGGTGGCACATTGAAGTCATCTAGTATTATAGGTAGAATGTTTTGATTAGTTGCTTGTTGAATCTATTGAATAATGGTATTTTGTATTTGAAGTCTAAGTTGTGAATTTTCACATAATAATTATATAGATATTATTTGAAATTTGTAATTGTATTTAAAGAAGAGATCAATAGCAATAGCATAGTCAGAAAAAGTAAGAATATTATAAATATAAGGTGTAAGTTGTTTTTGAATTATAATTGCAGTTTCTGCTTTAGAATTGTTAGTACAAGACCAATAGTAAAAGAAGTGTTTTGAATTGTAAAGTTTGGTAATAGCATTGTCTTTTGCTATTTTAGTTTCTATAATGCTAATAATATTCAAGTAATGAGAGATACAATAATTTTCCCAAACTTGTTGTTTGAGGTTTTTATTGTATTTTCAAACATTGGGAGTACAGATTGTAAGATTTAAAGGTGAGGTATTAGAGGTTCTGGGTTGTATTAAATTACTTGAAGTAGAAGCTAGAGGTACTTGTATAGAAAAGACAAATATTGATGTGTTTGATTTTAGCTGAATGTTCAGATAATGCCAAATGGCTTGAACTAGTAGGATAAAGTAATTAGATAATGGTTTAGCTTTAAATAAAAGATAAATATAAGCTTTACTATAATTATTTTTAATAGAAATAGTTAATATATAGCCACAAGCACTATCAGATAAATAACCAAAACTGTGGATATATCATAAGAAAGAAATAATAGTTGATGATGAGAAAGCAGTGATAGATAGAAATTTATTGTAGTGTATATTAAGTTGGATGTTGTTATAGTATTGTTTGGCTATTGTAGTTTCATTATAACCTTTTAAGATGGTTCCTATTAATTAAAAGTAACTGTAGTTTATATTACTTTCTTTTATAATTAGGTTAGTATTTGGTGTATTATTGTTTATTGAAGAGAATTTAGAAGGAATAGGTATAGATGGATAATAAGTATAGCCTAATGGTTGTGGAAAAAAATATTCAAATGAAGGTTGAGATTTGTTTAAAAAATATATATAGTATTCACTATAATTGATTTTAATTAATATTGTAAGTATGTAATTGAAATTGTTTAGTTGTAAGTAGTTGTAATAATAATGTATTTTAAAAAGAAGCTAAGTGTTTGAGAATATGGAAGTTGAGGTAGGTTCAAACATACTAATCACAGGTTGTAGTATGAGTCTGGATCATATAATGTATTATAAGATGAGTTTTGTAATTCTTTCTTGGTATGAGATGATAAAATAGAATTCAAGAAAGTGAAGAGTTCTTCTGTAGATTTGCTCATTATATGCTTGGCTTGCACAGCTGTACAGAATATCATAGCCTGTCCAGTATGTTGTGTCTGACTGTCATTAACCTGGTCCTTCATATAAATCAATTAACTACCTGTTCACTTACATCATTCTCTTCTAAGAATAGTTTACTAACTGTAAAGAACATTATTATCTTAGAAGCAGTGGCTGCATTTATGTGTTTTACAGAAGAATTTATTAAAAAGAATTATGTAAAAGTGTTGTAATATGATCAGGTTATAAGTTCTGTTTATTGTTTTGGTTTATGTTATTAGTGTTTGAGTCAGACATTAAGATATCATCATCCAGAACTGCAGATGAATTAATATTATTATTTGATGTTAAAGTTTTGGATTTGGCAGAATTATTTAAATTAGAAAGATAGATTTGGTTTTGGATAAATTAAATTTGATATTAAATTTAGAATGTAAAATTTGTTAAGCTTTTGGATAGAATCTTTTATTATAAGATTTTTTAATTAAAAAAATAAAAAAATTGTTATTTTTGAGAATATAAAAATATATAAGTACTCTAGCTAAGTACTCAGTACTAATAGATTTACTAGTAATTTTATTAATAATTTGGTATAGATAATGGTTGTTGCTTACTTTCCCGAAGTCCATTTTTCTGAAATACCATTTCACCAAAGTTGTAATACTGACAACCTTGTTTTCTGATACAACATATTACTGATAACCCCTTTTACTAACAGTAATTTTCACTGAATGTTTTTTTTCTGATCTAACCAATTTTCAACAACCCAATTTCTTGACATGACATATGACAGAAGGTTTTTTTACTAACAAGGTCTTTTCTATGAAATCTTGTTTTCCCAACAGGAAGTATTACTGAAAGCTTTTTCTTCAACAATAAGTATATGACTTATTTCTCCAACAGAATATCTTCTAGACAAGAAATCTCACTGAAAAATATTTTTCAAACAGGATAAAATGCATAATCTTATTTATGCACCAACAAATAGCATAAATTTGGTTATTTATTCGCTAATTAGAATTTAGCTAATTTATTAAAAAATAAGATAAATGTGCAATCAAAAAATTATAATTGGCTTCTTGTATCCAAATATCTTGATACAATAACTAACCTGAGACATTCTAGCAGCATCGTTCTAGCAAAGATTTTTGAAAATGAATAGATGTTTTCATCCTTTCAACTTCAATTCTATTTAATAATATTCTAAAACTGCACATTTTGCTTGATTTTTAATAGTAAGATTGTTATACAATATTATCACACAAAATCAGAAATAAAAGTTCTTTAATTAAAACTACAATTTACAATATTACTACAAGCTATATCATTAGAATAATAAGAATAATACATAAAAAAAAATGGTAAAAAAGCAAATGCAATCAGTAATTAAAGTCGAGTAATACTCCCAGAGTCGACTACTGACATGACAAGTATTCTCTCAAATTTTTGTTATTTGCATATTGTTTAATATCTCTGTTGCTATCTACTTAGATTACTTAGAGTAGTCCAGGTGTACTACTGACATAGTATTTAACATTTGTTGTTCTTGCTATGACAGATCTTTAGAGCTATATGTAAATAAATAATTTTATTTAATTTATTATAGTATTATATTTACAATAATATTTAAATAAATCTTTAAAAAAATTATACAATCAATCTTATCTAAATGCAATTCATTAAAACCAGACTTTTAGCAATCTGCATTTAGAGAACATTTGGAAAAATTATATTTATAGAGATCAAACATATTTTCAGATTTGAATTTTTTAGACATAGCAATAAAAAAAATTGCATTAAATAATCTAATTAAATATACCACACTTCAAAGCCTGATAAATTTAAAAACATGTTAATGTACGCAAAATGCACATCTTGTTAATTTTCTGTACATATCTTTTAAAAAATTCTTTTTTATATTGTTATTCTGAATTTATCATTGCCCACTTCAGTTTTTAAAGCAAGTAACAGATAAATAGCTGAGTATTTCGCTTAATACTATCTAATCAACAATTCTAAGTCTAGGTCAAAAAATATCAATTCTGCATTCTCAAAGCTAGAGAAAATATTTATTGTTATTTGTATAGTTATAATTTAATTCTGAATGACTTGAAAATTACAGAATTAACACTTTTTGTAGAATAGTTTTACAAGGTTTTTGATGTTTTACAATAGTTTCAGTTTCATCAGTTGGTTTACTGTTTGCTAGAGGGTTTCTTTTTTTAGCTTAAGTATCGTCTTTCACTATTTTTGAAGATGAATTCGTCTAATATCTATAATTCAGGCATATATGTAAATCTAAAAATGGTGAATTTACAAATATATAACAAAACTATTTATTAAACAAATGAGGAAAATAAAAATGGCCATACTAGATTAATGGTTTAATTCATCGATTCAATAATTTTGCTCTAGTTATTGATACTGTTGTGGGCAAAAGGGCCACCACAACATACGCCAAAAATTAAGAAAGAAGTAACAAATTGTTGCTTCAAAAAGAGGGATGCTATTTAATGTAATTCAACGTAATTAGAAGTAGTACGATTTGGCACAGGTCTAGAGCATTATTTGAATTAGAGTTAATATCTGGATCCAGATCCTAATCACAAAATTCAGATCCTAATAATAGGATCCAGATCTAACTATAAGATCCAGATCCTAATAATAAGATCGGGATCTAATCATAAGATCTAGATCCTAATAATAATAAGATACAGGTTTCCATAAATTCTGGAATACTTGAAAATTTTGCACGGTTTCTAATTCTTTTCAGCTTCATCCTAAAAATCACTAATTATTCAAAAATCACGTCACTGTCTTCGAAATTTTAGTCCAAAAATAGTGATATAATTTTAAAAGAGTTTCAGGAAACGAGCAAATTTTTCAAGTGTCCTAGAATTTATGAAAACACTGTAAACTCGTATCTAATTATTATTAAGATCTGGATCTTATTATTAGGATTCGGATCTAATGCCTAGATCTGGATCTTATTATTAGGATCCGGATCTTATCATTGGGATCTGGATCTAGGTATTAACTCTAAGTCAAATATCATTACATTTTTCCTATTGATTAAAAGCTAATTTTCTTTTTTTTTACTAACTCTTTATCCTTCTTTTCTTTTTATAGCCTCTCTTCTTCAATCAACATTTGCTTTCAAATCACTTCTAACAAACATTCTCACTATGTAAAATCATGCAGACATATGAAATCACTTGTATACAGCACAAGCTTTATCCCACAAGATAATCACTAATCTATTGACTCATTTTAGCTTTTATTGCATCAATCAGGTTAATGTCAATCATCTTTTCCTTTTGGGTCCATTAACAGTAATTGTTCTGGAGCTTAGTGATTATGGTGATCTACTGCAGCTTCGATTTGGAAAGCTTAAATAGCATCCATTTTGAGCAGGTTTCTATAATCTAGGAGGTACTGGGTTTGCCTGTAACAATATGTATCAACTTAGCCAATCAGGATTTCATTTTGGAATTTTGAAGATTACTGTTACATAATAAAATCTGTAACCAAACAATGTAAGTTTAAATATGCTAACTAATTTAAAAAAAATAATTAAAGATATCAAAAGCATTGTATGCATATCACAGTTGGAATAATCCAGCCTGATATACCAGAGATAAGATTTTATTTAGTGAATGCAGATATGATTTAAGCATAGTTGAAACTGAAACAGATATACAGTATCTCAGAAAATAGCAACTGAGATTGTGCTGAGATCACCATAGGCAGTTGAGTTTGTGTTGCATAGCATTGGCCATTTGTTTCCCACCTGCATCATGCAGGCTGGTCATCAATGTGAAAAGATAAATAGTAGAATATGATAATTATTATGAAAATGTTAAGTTCCTTTTTTTTTTTTTAATTGGAAGAAGGGATTGGGTTGCAACTTTGCTTGTTTTTTACTAAAAAATTAATTGTTCTTGATTGTGAGCATTGACTTTACTTATATTTAACCATCTTGTACTAACCCTGTTCAGCATTGGTGTTTGCACATGCAGCAGTTGATTCACAGCTGTATTTAGAGCCTTCTTGTGAAGATTAGTTGATCATTATATGGGCACTGTTCAATAAAAAAGAGGAAATCTCTTTTTAAATCTAGTCAAATTGACCAAATTTTAAAGAGATTTTTCCCTTTTCTATTGAACAGCACCCATATGTTACCCCAAGTTGCAATTTTACCCTTGGCAAGATCATGTAGATGTCCATACTTATATCAGTTCGAATGAGTTATTTTACTAACAGTTAGTTATCAAGATCATGCAATGTGAAATTTATAATTAAGATAATTACGTGATGTCTGCAAAATAGTCTTCAGTGAAATGATTGAAAAAATTACAAAGCACAATAAGTCTAAAATGAGTGAAGTTCTGGAGTGAGCTGGGATAAATCTTAAACAACTTCACATATAATCAGTTTACTAATAGTCTGTTTATTGATATCATGCAATATGATAATTTATAGATAATTTATGAATAATCATGAAATGAATAATATGTTAAATTAACATGTTGCATGATGTTAGTGAAATAGACCCTTAGTAAAATGATTGAATTCTTATTGTCATAAAGAAAAATAAGATATAATAAATCTAAAAAAGTATATAGAGTTCATAGTGAATTTCAAGATTAAAAAAATTCAACCCATTTAAAGATAAAATGAGGAAATACTCTTATAGCATAGCCCAAGGATAAAGCACAAAATTAAATGATAGAAGGGAATAGAATTTTCCTTTAAAGACCATATCAAATGTATATAAGGAGGGCAATTTCAAAGTTAATAAATCATCGAATTGAGTTATTAATAACTCGATAAGATTTTTAAATCTTTACCTTCAAAAAACTATTGTCAATATTATAAACTTCATATAACAATCTCTTTAAATAACATAAAATTGTCAAATAATCAATTATTCAATGGATCGTAAAATTTATATAGTCTAGTCCATATGTGGCAATGAAAAAATTGTAATTCATAGATATGTCCTTGTGAAAGAAAAGAATATCAATGAAAATTATTATTGGTGTTGTGAATATAGGTCTCTGAAAAATTGTAAAGGACGTGCAATAACTGTTTTGGAGGTGCAAGATCATGTTTTAAAAAAATTTAGTGAGCATAACCATGTCTCTGAAGCTAACCGTGCAGATGTAATGCAAGCACTTAATAATATTAAAGAAAAGGCCTTAAAGACACATGAAAACCTAGCTTAAATCATCCAAGATTCCATCATCAACATGCCTGAAGCATCCCTCCCCTATATGCCGAATACTGAAGCTATCCGCAAACAGATTTCACATGTTAGACATAAAGATTTACCTTCCCAGCCACAATCATTAGAGGATATTGATGTGCTGACTTTGCTACGTACAACTTTTCAGAGAGAAAGGTTTCTTGCCAAAGAAATTGAGTTTGATAACAAAAAAATAATGATTTTTTGTACAACAAACAACCTTTAGTATTTAGAAGAAGCCAGGTATTGGCTTATGGATGGAACTTTTTGGATAATGCCAATACTATTCCAGCAGTTGTATACTATATATGACCCAGTTAGGAGAGAAAGTAATTCACACATTTTTTCACTAGCATATGTTTTAGTGATGAATAAGTCTGAGTCAAGTTATACACAATTATTTCAAAAACTAATTAATTTAGGTAAGGATATTAGTCCATTTAACTTTCATTATATAAACTTCAGTTATCTTCATACTTACTGTATTTTTGTGTAATAACGCCCATTTGTATGTTTTTATATATGTGTTATTTTGGGTATGCACATGTGCATTGTTTCATGCATGCACATGTGCATTATTTTGAGCTAAAGTCTGGTTGTCTGATATATGAATAATTACTATATGAAAATACAGTACATTATGTTAGTAGAATAAAATCCTCATATATATACAGTCAACTCTTTCTAAGTGCAACCTCTCTTTAAATACAACTTTAAATTCTGATCCTAACAAATTGCACTTAGAAAGGGTTGATTTTATTAACAAAAATAAAAGAAATTTAGTAAAAAAAAAAAATAATAATTCAGATACAACTAGAGTTTGAAATAGGTTTTTTTTTTTATGTTAAAACTAATTAAAAACAAGGTTAACATATAAAAAATAAAACTAGTTCCAAACTCTAGATATAACTATAATCAAAATTCAACCAATAATTAATATCTCTAATTTAGGTGAGAAGGCTGGTTACAATCTGAATCTGCCAATTATTCTTACAGACTTTGAACAGTCTGCAATGAATGCTATCCGCTTAAACTTTCCAAATTCAAGAAATAAATGTTGCTTATTTCACCTTTGCCAAAATTTTTGGAGGCAAATCCAAGCTGCGGAATTATTCATTGAATATGGCACTAATGAAGAATTTAGTATAGGATTATGTCAGCTAACAGCACTTGCTTTTCTCACACCCTCTGAAATACCAAATGCCTTTGATCAAATTAAATTACAAATCCCTCCTCATGCAGTTCAGATTGTCGAATATTTTGAAAAAAACTATATTCGTGAAAAAGTTAGACAACAACTCAGAAATGGAAATATAATTCGTGCACCACCAAAATTTCCACCATCATTATGGTCTGTGTTTGAACTTGTAATCCAAGGTTATCCTAGGACACAAAATGTTGTCGAGGGGTGGCACAATAGGTGAAACAATATAATTAGAAAACCCCATGTTGGGGTTTATACAATTATAGAAGAAATGCACAAAGAACAACACCAGACAGATATGTAGATAGAAAGAGTTTTGCGTGGTGAACCTCGTTCCTCTCAGCCTACATGCATTGTTAATTCTGAAAGGTGTGTTCTGTCAGTGTTTAACAGTCGAAATGACTATTCCCTTACAGATTATTTAAGGGAAATTGCCCATAACATTTCTTTTTGATTTTTATTTTTTTTTATTTTTTTTGTTTTTTTAATTACATACTGTATTTCTTATATATTTAAGGATTGAATATTGTAACTTCAAAGATGATTTCGGGTCAATAGTTGTAGTCTTCTTTTTATCATTAGTACAATTAGTTAAATAGAAAATGTTAGTAAAAAAAAAAAAAAAAATAGAAAATGTTAGTAAAAAAAAAAAAAAAAAAAAAAAGAAAATGTTAGTAAAAAAAAAAAAAAAAAAAAAAAAAAAGGTTAGTACTTCAAAGTGTATTAACAATACTTGTGAAAATGTATATGTAAAAAAGATAACTTGATCTCAAATACAAAAGTTATCTCTAATTCTCCTTTTGTATAATGTCGACCACTGTGATTCTTTTGAACTTGATATAGTTGCTAAAAATGAAAGATAGAATTAGCATTGGTAATCAAATCCTTATATACTCAAACTTATTAATTAAATTTATAATTGACCCTATTGTTAGTAAAATATATACGTACATTGTAAAAAAGAAAACTAGTTTTGGTCGAATGCTTTAGTTCTAAGTAGCGCAAATCCTAAAAATCCTTGGAATCAACAAAATCATAAAGATTTCTATAATTTTAGAGACCTTCAATATCTTAGTTATTAGCGATATAACAGTTATTTCTTGGATAAAGATAACAAAGATAACAGATATAATAGAGAAAACGAATATAATAGTTATTAGCGATATATTAATTATATTAGAGTTACCTGTTATTTTTGAGATATTAGTTATACAGTCAAGTCTCTCTATAGTTACAAAATTAATATAATTACAAATTTATCTATACCAATTATCTATAACTATATAGTAAATACCTCTATATTAGCCACATTTCTTTACAATCACAGTTTTTTGTATTCCAAAGATGTAACTATAGAGGAGTTTGACTGTATTTGTTGTTACGATATATGTAAAATAATGTATACAAGCAGTGTAAATTCACCTTGAATAAAATTAACTCTTGGAGTTTGAAAACTTTGAAATGTTTAATAGAAGCTGTAGTCTCTAAAAAGTTCACCTTTTTACTATCGAAATCATTTATTCTTGTATCCGCACTTATATTATAACTATTAAAATCATTTGACGTTATCATTTGTACATGTATTTTTGTATTGAATAATAAAAAAAGTATCGATTAGTAATCAAGCCCCTTATATATTAGGAGATGTTATTGATTAAATCAGTAATTGAACTATCATTTCATACATATGTAGCTCGATTCAGAGATTTCAGCATCCACCAGTGCTGAAATAAATCATGTAATCTGCGACTTACTCTGATTGGATAAATTCAATTGCAAGGACCAACTGCAGTACTTACGAAAGAAGAAAGTTAAAGTATTAAGCGAAAATGCTTGAAAGAATAAAATAGTTTACAAGAGGATAATAGAATACTTATCTGAGTCTAACATTATTACTAAAAACCCAATTTACCCTAGTAACTAAATCTCTTCATGCCTCAATCGAAGCCTTACCACTATTAGGGTTTGGTTATTATATTAGTTTTTCGGTTTGAATAACATAGTTCGTATTAGTGTAGTTTTGTGTATGTATTAGATAGCTATTATTTCTCCCTTATTTTGATGCAATTAACATTTTCTCGGGTCTCTCTGTCCTATTTTTTTACTCCATTATTTTCTTTCATGTTTGGCTCATGTTTGGCTCATGTTATTTCCCTTTATAGTAAGCTCAATGCAGGAGTATTTTATGCCAATCCAAAATAAAATAAAAAGAAATTATTACTGTAGTTGGAAGGTTGAATGTTGAATATAGTAAATTTGAATATAGAGTCTATTATATATACTAACAATGTGAATGTATAAAAACCCACAATAAAGATAACATGTTAAGTTCATAATTTAGAAGTATAAAACTCTAGTAGTTATTACTTTTGATTATAAAACTTCACTATTTGCATATTATCGTAACTCTTGTCCCTGTGAATTATCATCAAATTATTCTAACCTGATCATCAAAGAGAGGGTAAGAAAATTGGTAATCAGTGCAAAAGCATATTTATATAAAACCTTAAATTGATTAAACTTGTGATTTGTGTCATTGTCAAATAAAGCAAACCTAAATTAAAGAAGGGAGAATAAAATGCATATTAGTATTGAATTGCGACAGCAAATAGAAGTAATATAAGTAAAGAACACTTATCTAAATTCAAATCTTGTTCAGTTGCTATAAAGCATTTATTGTTATATAGTTTTAGCATTAGTTGTTAGTAGTTCAAATATTTTAGTTAGTTTCCAGTTACCCTTAGAATCATTACCAACTGACACATGACCTAGAAATTAAATAGCCGATAACTGACATTATGACCTAGGAGAGCTTTCCTTTTGTTACACCGATTTAGCACAGGGTTGCAAGCATAAGTATGGGTAATAGTTGTTAAAAGAATGTTTGGCATGCGACACTTATTTACTTATTTAATTAATTTGCTCAAAACAGGAGAAAGGTTGAAAGAGTTGTTTTATTTACTAAACAAGTGCCATATTTATACATTTTGCAGAACAAGAGTTTCAAATCCAGATTTGAGGTTTCAAACCCTGATCTGAGGTCTCAAACCCTGTACTGGAGTTGCAACATTTATATATAGAAAAGTAAAGCAAATTATAGTGAAAATATATTTAGAGAAAATTCAACAAAATTTTTCATAATGCTGATTGAAACCCAGGTGCCCTAAGAGTAGAGAAATAAGAATAATATTAAATATTAGTGAATAGAACTGAAAATAATAAGAAAAGATAATAAAGAACAAATCCAAGTATTAAAAAACTAGAATACTCAGCTTTTGACTTCACAATCCCTAGTAGAAATCAAGTTTTGTATATTGTTGATTGCTTTTTTAAAGAAGCAGTATCGGTATATTAAGAAAATGTGCAAACTAGATAAATAATAGATATTGTATATATTCTGGAAAAACAAATAAAAATTAGTCAATGATTATTTGACCAGATTCACTAGGTTTTAAATTTGGTGTTATTAATATAATGCATATTTTAGAACTATTAGGCTTTTATATTGAATATACTAAATATATTAGAACAACTGTAAGTAAAATCATATTTCTTTGTTATATTTACAGCTGTTTTCACAAATTTTGACACACCTAAATATCTGCTTTTTCTCTAAAATCCCGGTATCATTCTAATTATAACTATTTGGAAACTACGTCGCATAGACCTGGAGACAGAAATATAATTTTAGAAACATTAGGTTATTAAAACAGTATCGAAGAGGTTTCAGGAAAAAAGTAAATTTTTAGGTGTTCCAGAATTTATGAAAATGGCTGTAAATTCTGTAAAACATCTACTGGTAAAAGAGCTTTCAGCAATATATTTTCGAAGAAATAGAATGTCAGAATAATGTATCAATCAGAAAAGTGATTTTTCGATAAAATAGAACTACTGTTTTTAGTATTCAAAGAAATGGCAGTTGCAGATAAAAGGTTTTTTGGGAATATGTGCTATCGATTAAATAAGATTTTGGTAAAATGGGAAGTCAAAATTATGACCTGTTAGTAAAATGGATTTTCAGTATTATGGCTTTGGTAAAATGGTGTTTCAGTAAAATTGATTTCAGAAAGCTAACTCGGAACCATAGATAATAGTTGTTGATTTGATTATTTGTGGTGGCAGCACTAAGATAAGCTTTGAAAAAGCTGTAAAAATAGTAGCTTTTTTATGCTTGGTTGGTTTCAGTTTTGTTAAGTTCAATAAATTTTTTTTTAGTTTTAGTAACAAGTTGACAAAGTAAGGTAATAAATGTATGTTTGTTAAAAGTAACAGTATTGAGTTGGTCTTTGTTAAATATAGAAAAATTAAGAATAAGAGTGTGTCTATTTTGGTTTGAATTAAGTGTTAGTTGAAGCTAGAAAGTAATTATATGAGGTGGTAAAAAAAATAAAGATAAGTTTTTAACATTGTGTTCTGTATTATTAGATAATATTGTATAGTTTTTGACTATACAAATGTGAATATAATATATAAAGTGGCCTTAAAGCATAGTCCGAAATGTTCTTGTAAGAAGTTTATAGAAGTAATTTTAAATTCAGAAAGAAGAAGTGCTTTTATTTATTAGAAAATTTAAGAGCAATTTGGTATTTAATATAGTTAAATGTTTTTTCTTGATTAATGTTATAGAATTAATGTTTATAAATATTGAAGAATTTTTCAAACCAGATTTTAAATTCAGATAAGTGACTTTTTAAAGATGTGATTTGATAAGTTTGGAGAAATTGTTTTTTAGGAATATTAAGAGATATATTAATATTGAATTTGTCATTATTTTAAATTTTGAAAAGTGGTTAGTTAATATTATCTTTACTAATAAAGTAGTTAAGTCTAAAGTAGATAGAGTAGAGTTTAAGATCTTTATAGAATTTTTTAGCATGGATGATTTTGTATTTGTTATAAAGAATAAGGTGTAGATAGACTAAATTGAATACTACTTGTTTTCAGTTTGTAGTAATATATAGAGAAAAATAGAATTATAAGAAGTGAAAATTCTTGGATAGTTTAGTTAAGTAAATAAAGTTGTAGTAAATTTTTGCAAAAGGAAGATAAAAGTAGAATGAATTAATTCAAATAGAATTGAAATTGATCTATTAACTGAAGGATTTGCTTTATAGATAAGGTTAGTTAGGAATTTAGGTCTTTTGGTAACTAGAGTTTTAACCAGATATTTGTAATTAAGTTTGAATTCAGAAGCATTTTCTGAAGCTGCTTAAGTAATTTATCCTGAATAGATATCAATAAGATATGGTTTAATAAAATTAAATTGTTGTTATACAGTAGGATTATTTAGTTTGGTGTTATTTTCATAGACTCAGTTACAGGATATTTTTTAAACTAATCAAGGTTATTAGTAGTATCTTGTTGATTTATTTTTTGTTTTTGTTTTTGTTATGAATTAAGTTTTTTGTTTTTCTTTGATAAGAAGAATTTAAGAAGTTGGATTTTTTTAGTAGATTTTATTCATTGAATTTTGATAAAAACAAGAATTGGTTTTTGTTTAAGAGTTAGAGAAGAAATAATTTATTTTTTAAAAATAAAATAAAAAGTTTGAGTATTTAAACTAATTAGTTTAGATTTGATTGAAACTGTAACTATTTGCTGTTGAAATGTAAGAGAAAAGGTTTGAACCAAAAGTTTAAATTTAATATCTAATATATGAGGAACACAGAGTCTGTGGATTAGATATTGTTTGAAAATTGTACAGATTGTATAATTGAGGGCATGACTACATTGTTCTGTTGCTATACAAAGAATATTTTTAGATTCATATAAGAGACATGTATAATAGTATTGAGAATATGCAACAATTGCAGAAGATGTAGAATCTATTTGGAAGTTAGGAAATAGTATATAAGATTTAAAAGAAGAAGAATCAGATTGTTGTTGTTTAGAAGTAGATAATTAAGGTAATTCATTATCTATTTTTTTGAAATAATTGATAGAAGTAGTAGAAATAATTTAAATTAAAGATTGCCCAAGAGAAATAGAATAAAAAATTTTGTAGAACCAAAAGGTAAAACTAGTATAATATATTTTACAAAGACATGTGGTAATAATGGATTGTTGAGGAACCTTGAAGTAATGATGCTTTTTTATTGAATCACAAGTAATTAGATTAATGTTTACTGGAAGCACATGTAAAGATTAAGGTTTTCTTTCTATCATTTCTATACATTAATGTTTACTGGAAGCACATGTAAAGATTGGGATTTTTTTCTACCATTTCTATACTATGCTGATCTTTATATCTGTCATGGTAGTAGTCAATATTATAGAAGTCAGAATCTTTAGAGATTAAAGTAGTCATAATTTAAAGTTTAAAGAATAAAAACAGAGAAAATAAATAAAAAAAATAAATAAAATCTTGGATATAAAAGAATCTGAAAAATATAGAATATGACAAATAAGGAGGTATAATAAATAAGAGGATATGACAAATAAGGGATGTAATGAGTAAAGAGATATGACAAATAAGAGAATGTGACAAATAAGTGGCACAGGGTGTGCAGTCTAAGAGGTTACAATAATCAATGTTAAACAAATTTTTGTATTAGTTAATTGAACCAAAAATAGAGAAAATTAAAATTTGTGTTAAATTAATTAATAATATGGCTTTTGGTAGTGATCTGCAGATGCTAGGCATCCTATAATACAGGATTCTCTTCAAAAAAAGAAGAAATTTTTTGCAAAAAAAGAACAGAAGTTTTGTAAAGGAGTTTTAAAGATTTTTTACATAAAGTCTTCAATATTAATTCGATATTGATGTATAATATATCAAATTGAAGCTCTAAGTGAGCTCTATCTTTTGTTTAAGATAACAACTAAGGCTAGCTTAATAGATTATTAAAAAATTTAGAAAATGTATTTTGTAGATTAATAAATATATCTTAGTGTATAAAGGTCCAAGAGATATAAAACTAGGCTGTCTATATGTAAAATTTAGTTGTAAACAATTTTATAAAGGAGGCCAAAAAAGGTTTACTTAATAAATTATTTAGTTATTGCCAATTCATTATCAGAGAATTTTGGTATAAATGATCATCAAAAAGAGTTAATGATTTGTATCTATATATATTATACATAAGCTTTAGTATAGATTTTAATTATTATTAATTTAAAGATTCAAATAAATTTAAAAAAATTTTTAATGATTTTTTATAACTCTTATAAATTAAATAAAATAAGCTTATATTATATCTAAAGATTAAAAAATTTGATTAATCAATTTTAAAAATATATATTTAAACTAATTTTTAACTAATGCTTTTTTTGAACTAAGCTTTATATATATTTTTAGAATAATATTTAATCTAGTTTTAATTATAAATTAGTTAAAATAAGATAAATAATTTTTTAAATTATTATTACTTATTTTATTAAAAATTATTAATATAATATTAAATAAGATTAAACTTATACTATAATTATAAAATTATAGAATTACTAATTGCTAAAAGTTTATTATATGCTAACTTATTTTTTGATATTCTGTTAAATTTTTTAATATTAAAGTTAAAACAATATAAATTAATCTAATATTAAAATTACTTTAAACTATTAATTTTTTTTTAAGATAATCTTTTAGATCTTAGACTTTTATTAATATTTTTTAATAATATGGTTCTATATAAAACTATTATAGAAAAAATATACAATTAACTATATATATAATTTTTTTATATTACTTATTTAAGAAGTTTGTTTAAAAATTTCCACTAATTTCTATTTCTAATATCTTTGTTTATATATTCTATTTTAAATTCTCTAAATTTGCAATAATATTAACTTTACTAGATCATGTTTAGATCTTTATCTTATTTTATTCTTAAGATAAACCTTTCAGAGTTTTTTATATATTTATTTTACAACTGACTTAATAATATTATAGCTAAATTTACACTTATAGTCAGAATTAAACATTAAACTGTTATACTCTTACAGAGATTATCTGAATTTTTATACTACTTTATAGCATATTTAAAATACTTTAATATAACTTTGCTTTTGTTATCAGACTTTTAATCTAAATAGTTTAGTAAAATTGTAATCTGTTTATTAGTATATTAGGTTGGCCTAATATTTTGTTTTTCTAGTCTAATTTTGGCAACTTGATTAGTAATATCTCTTATCTGAGATTTTTAATCATCTGGTTTTTTTATATTGATATTCATTTCTTAAGTTTAGTTTTATAATATATTATGCTACCTCTTTATTCAGATTTTTTTAAATAGATTTTTTGTTTTCTAATTTCTATAGATTTATTTATACAACTATAAGGGCTTATTTTATGTTTATACTACTTAATGCCTATTTGTATTCTTTTGTGTAGCTAGATATATAGATTTTCTATAATCTGTCAATTATACTAGTATAATTATAATTACAAATATTTTAATCTAATTATTAGAAATAATTGTTATAACATAGATAAAAATCTAAATTTTGTTATCAGTAAGTTTTGAACTTATAATCTATCATTTAAAAGATTGACAACTTATTTATTTTACTAAATTATTATATTCTTTACTTTAGATTATTATAAAAAGATTTAATATTTAATATATTATAAAAAAATTAACTATATTATATTTTCTAATTGTAAGTTATTTTTGTATTTTTATAATAATCTTCTATAATTATTTGTTAACAATATTATTATAAAAATACTCATTATTAAAAATATGATATATTAAGATATTTTAAATTAATGAGTCTATTACTAATTAAATTTGATTTAATATAATAATTAAATAGTTTTTAGTAAAAAAAATATATAAATTTGGTAAAAAGATTTAATTTAAGTTAAGTTATCCAAAAATAATGTATATTATATTGTAACTATTATTTTATTTATTTCTAAAAGAGTGCCAAAAAGGAAAAATCTGTAAATCATTTCACTCATTAAGTGAGATGATTTACAGATTTTTCATTTTTGTCACTTAAAAGCTGTTGTATTTTATATTATTTCAAAAATAATGAATAATATACATTAAATTTTATTATTTTTTTTTATAAAAAAGTATTTTATTTTAAACATACTTTTTTAAAATTATTCTTATAATAATATTCTTATAATAATATTATTATTTATATTGCTATATTGACATAATCAATACTGTATATACAGTTTAAATATATTATAATTAAATATAGTAAGAAAATTTCATAGTCAATAAGTATGACTTGATAATTATATAGTAATAATATTATGACAAAATTAATTATTTATGGATCATATATTTCAGATTTAATAATATCAAGTACCTTATATTAAAAGTACCATTTTTATATTTTTTCAAAAAATATGTTTTTATTAGATTAATATAAATTTTGACATAATTGACATTTTTTAATTATAAATAAAAGTTGATTTATATAATAAAAAATTAAGATAATATAAAAGAAATATTTTATAAGTCTTCTAAAAACCAACATATTACAAGATTACACAATAATTACTTGTTACTTTTAACCAATCAAGATCATGAAATTAAATTAGTACAAAAATCAAACCAAATAATTAAATTCAATTACTTCAAAATGAGATAAATGTAAAAATGGAACTTCAATATGAGACACCCCATATATATATAGAATTGCAAAATTACTAAATTTATTCATGATTTTCAATTCTACAATTGTAGAATTATCAACTGATTGTAAAATTAATTCTACACATGCAGAATTAATTGGCTCGTATTATTGCACTGAATCATTTCACTGATAACCCATTCAACCGACATCACACCAAGCAACAATCTACTAAAAATATATATCAGTAAATAATAAAATGCTAATTCCAACCCTAAATGATGTCGGTCAAGCGAGACCTACTCCAAACTAATACGATTTATAATAACGGGAGGAAACGTTGATGTTACAAGACTGATCTTTCACCCGGTGTGCAACATATAAACAAATATTTTACAATACCAGTTCATTCTGCTAGTACATATTATTATTATAATCCAACACCATATTTATTAGAATCCAAAACCATTTTTATTATAATAAAAATGGTGTTGGACTATAATTCATAACATTACTAGCGGAATGAACTGGTATTGTAAAATATTATTTTTATATGTTGCACACCGGGTGAAAGATCAGTCGTGTAACATAAACATTTCCTCCTGTTATTTATAATAGACCGAAAAAAGTTATTGCCTAATTTATTAGCATGTAAAATTTGATTGTGCCAGTCAATTTATTATTAACCGTGCCAGTCAATTTATTAAGTATTAACGTCAAATCTAAATTAATGAGATGTAAAATTACAAATACAAAAAATTATTAAAAAATTATAAAAAATGACTGGTTAATTACAGTGAAAAAGCAAGCATTTATGTGAAAGTTCTTAGAGTTTTTGATCTTCTTTTTTTTTTGCCAACACTTATATCTATAATATATATACTGTAATTTTCAGTAATTCAGTAATTACATAAAGCATTCCTGCGTTGAATTAATAAAATTTGATCTGATATTGTATAGATTTTTCACAAAAATTCTATCAACACTGAAATTATCAAAGGAATGTTGCATAGATTTTTCACAAAAATTCCATCAATGCTGAAATTATCAAAGGAACAAATAAACTTAATAGTATTAAAAACGAAGGTTTGGACATTATAAAAGAGTTGGCGCTACTATTACTAATTGTATGAGGGGAATTAGTAGTAACAGAATTTTTGGAAGAGGGAGTAGTAGTATCGTTGACAGATGTAGATGGGGGAGGAGGTGAAGGCACAAATGTGCTTCCGTTAACTACAAATTGTTGACTTGATTGTATGATTTGGAAGCCGGTTTTAGAACTAACACATATTACACAAATGACACTAATTGGACCGACATCACTTGTTGGAGGAGTCCACTGAAATGTAACGTTAGCTGGTTTATCAGTAGCAGCTGTATAAAAAATGAGTAAAATGAATAATAAATTATCAATACTTTGAATTTGAGTAAGCAAAAAATAAATATGTATATGTAAGAAATACATACAGCTATGACTAAGAGTTCCTTTTGGATCACCTGGACAATTTGCCATTAATTTGTAGCCAGATGGAACAGTCCACTGACCAACATGATTATATAAATTATCAGTAACATAAAATAAGAGGCCTTTGAAAGTTGTTATGTTTGAACCAGTAATTGAAAATTCTATCATAGGACCATTTGGAACGTAAAAATGATCACCTTGGGACATGCTAATTTCGAAGCCTAAGTTACCCTTCTTGCCCATAGGGGAGTTGTTTACCGCTTCGATAGTTACTTGATCTGCATTACATGTGCCGGCACCAGTAGAAAATGCATAAGCGACAGCTGCAAAGGTTAAAAGTGTCGCTATGTAAAGAAATGCAGTGTAAAAGATTGAACGCATAATAATATAATGAAAATTTTAAATAATATAAATATATATAATGAAGTGAATTTTTTTTTCAAACGGGTGTTAAAGGAATTGGAAGAATACTATAAAAATGAATGTAAATGAGTTATAGTCAACTCTTCCGCAGAAATGAAGCGAAAGGAATTTCGAGAATTAATGAAAGGTCTGTAAAAGTTGCTTTCAGACCAAATTAATATTTATTTATATTATTAACCATACATGGCAAGATAATTATAGGTACTGTACGTATGTATGATATGTACATATGTACATATATACATACATGCTTGCATGCGTACTACAAAAATTATATATACTTTCATCTTGGTTAACTAGACACATTTGTGGAAAAGTAATATTTAATTGAATTTGCAAATTGACCTGACGGATTATTGTCTCAGTAAATATTTTTAATCGTTCGACGGTTTATATATCATTTAGGTTACATTATTATTTGTACAGTAAATAAATGTTAAATTAGAACCAATAATACTGTATTAATTAATTTCCACGTAATACAAATCAGACCTTATTGAATTAATATTAATTAATTTACGTTACAATGTATTTTTATTTTATTAACTATTAAAGTAAAATTAATTGACATTAATCTTATGCTACTAACAGTTAGTAACATTACGTTTTGAGTGTACCTCGAAGGAATCTATGCATATGGAATTATTTCATTAGCTGAATTGCTTTGTTAATCCAGCAGTCAACTTCACATATGCAACATATGTTACACATGTGTACTTTGTCTTTGTAGTGTTGAATCTGTAAGCTTCTTAAAGAATTAGAACTGACAAATTGCTTTCGAGAGAACTTGAATTCTTTTTAGTGGTTTCTATTGAAATGCTGCAAATTAGCTAGAGCTATTTCATCTTGTGCTTTACCAATTTTGTAATACTGTATTAATATATTATCGAAAATTTATTGTCTAATGAACGTAATATATTGTAAAATATTACAAGATTCGGCAAACAATAAATAAATAAACAAATAAAAAAAATTGCAAAGATTAACTCGGCTAATTTATGAAAATCAGACTTATTATTTATTGTTTTATTCATTTATTTATTATTAAAATTTTTTTTAAATAAACTATTAAGAGAAAATTTTAATCAGGATTCCCTATTGCGATATCTTAAAGCTGGCCTTATTATAAAAGTTTTACAGTGAGACATTTGTAAATAACCTTCTAAATGCTAGCTCAAACTCTGGTCAAAATGCTCTTAACCTCCGTAATTATATATATACTTTATTGTTCCTAACTGGCGTTTTTGTCAAAGGTTTGGCCCGGCCCGTTGTAAAAAGATGATATGGCAAAACCAAATAAATAGTAATACAAATAATTGTGGTCTGTGGTTTAGTAAAGTATTGGGGCATAATACGTTAAATTAGCAAACACGTTAGTATGGTCACAACTGTGTATAAAGTGTATTGTATGTAAATGTATGTGAAGTTTATGCAAACGTGACGTCAAAGAAAACTAGAGTAACTACTAATCAATCCCTTATTCCATTTGGCAAACAGTCAACTCTTCATATAACGAATCTTTTTATAATGAACCACTCTATACATGTCACTCTAGTTATATCGACACAGCAAAAAAATAAAGCAATTGCTCGATGTATCAAGTTGTCTGTTTAGCTAGCGACATTTTCATTTTAAGTATATAGGTTCAAAATTTTAAAAAGTGTGTACTATCCAGATGAACGGCACAGTGTCCGATCCAAAGTGAATCCCTCTGGCCTGTGATCAATCCCAAATTAAATTATTTATTTGGATTCAATTGTGATGGATATAATTCCTCACAGTTTTAGTTTTAATTTATGTGTAACTTTAACGGTCTCTGCTGTTAGGCAGATACCATAAGAAGACTTTCGTATGATTTGCTGTTTAAATCAATTTAAATTTACATTATTTATACAGTTTAAAATACTTTTAAAAACCAAAAATACGAAGAATAAACAAAAAAAAAGAAGTATATTAAAAGGATTATTAGGGTTTGTAGGCCTTAACCATTAAAAATAATCAAAATTATTTTGGTTTTAGAGAAGATAGCATAATAACGACTTCATAAAGATAGATAGAATTAGGTTATTACCATTCTAAAACAAAAAAGGATTACCAGGAACGAATGTAATGAGTGTATGAATTATATGCTATTTAAAGAGGTTTGTCCGTAAAATCTTAATTTTGATTGGTTCGCATTATTTATTCATCAAATTTTGGTTATTTTTCATATGAATTCGTCACGCATATAGATCAACGGATATACATGTGTACTGTACAGTGATAACTCTAACGGCGAGTCAGTCGCTTTCGGCTAAGTCGAAATGGTCGTGTTAGATTTGGCGAGTGGAGAATTTATGATTGTAGGTATTAAGTTGTAGTGAAGGCAGGGAATTATTAGAGGACGAATTTTATTATAAGCGCGAACTACCGTTCTTGTAGGGCTCGAAGCCTTTATCATATAATGTTTTATTACATATGCCCTCCTAAATGTATTAAACATATTCTCCGTAATGTACCCTTTAATTTCCTATATTACTTAAAGCCCTTGATTATTATATAACTCATTAATTATAGATTTCTCTTATTACCCTTATTACCCTTCTATCTACTAATGACTTTTACGACCTCTAATCCCGGGAAACCCATTTTAGGTAAATGATCGACATAGCCGTTGACACGGTCGAAACGGCGAGTCAGTCGCTTCTCAATTGGATATGTCGTGTAACCTACGAGTCGGCTAAGTCGAGAAGAGGTGTGTTAGATTTGTCGAGTTGCGTATTTTATGATCGTAGGTATTATAATGTAATGAAAGCAGGGAAGTATTAAGAGCAAATATTATGATGAGTGCGAACTGACTGTTATTGTAGGGCTCGAAGTCTTTATTATAAATGTTTTATTACATATGCACTCTTAAAGGTATTAAACATATTAAACATATTATCTAACATATTGTGAGCAGTGGAAACGTGATCCTGGAAGCACATGGCAGGGGATGATCGATGTGGCGCAGTAATGCAATAAACGGCTATGTTGATCATCTACCTAAAATGGGTTTCCCAGGATTATCGGTCGTAAAAGTCGTTTAGAAGATATAAGGGTAATAGCGGTGATAAGGGTTTTAAGGGAAAACTATAAGTAAAAGGATATATGGTATTTAGAGGCTTTAAGTAATATAGGACATTAAAAGTGTATATGTTAAATAATACGTTTAATAGCTGTAGGAGCGCATATGTAATAGAACAGTATATAATAAAGGCTTCGAGCCCTACGAGAAGCAGTAGTTAGTGCTTATCATAAAAATTCGTCCCTAATAATAATATCTACTGTCGTTATAATAAAACCTACAATCACCACTCTCCAAATCTAACCGCCTCTTATCGACTAAGCCGATTCGTAGGTTACACGACGTATCCGTTTGAGAAGCGACCGACTCGCCGTATCGCCCGTGTCAATATACCCCTTTAATGTCCTTTTTTTACTTAAAACCCTTATAACTCATTAATCATAATTTTCCTCTATTTCCCTTATTACCCTTATTACCCCTAT
>CAJVQA010001959.1:0-23508 GCA_910591915.1 Cetraspora pellucida
AAAAAAGAAATATAATAACTCTAAAGTATTAATCCGGTATTAATTAAATAAAGTTTTATGATTGGAATAATAAAAAAAAAAAAAAAAAAAAAAATATGTATATTAAATTATAAATTATATTATAATAATAAAGATGTGATAACCTAGTGAAATAGTCAGGTTGTTAACTCTCCAAGTAGTAGGTTAGATGTTCAAATCCTATCAACAATAAAAATTTGAATAATCATCTATATAATATTCATATTATAGCAACTATTACTAATAATTGAATTAGAATATCTGTAATGATGGTCACAATAACATAATTGGCAGATTATAGAGTATTTTTATAACTAGTTATATAGAAGAATGCAAACTAACAAATTGGATAATACAAATATTAGATAAGTCCTTGTAATTATATAAATTTGTTGAAATTAGATAACAAGAAGTTTATTTAGAAAGACTCGAATAAAGAAATAGCTAGATCTTTAATGGCTTTATTGTAAAAGCTAGTTTAAAAAAACAGATATCAAAATTATAGTACTTAGTTATAGTAATTAGATGGACAAGAACCTTTAGATTAGAAGTCTTAGAGGCATTACTAATTAGACTGTTAGAACAAACTAAAAAAAAAAAATATTAGACTAATCTAATATACTAATAAATTAGTTATAGTTCTATATAAACTATTTAAATTGAGAGTCTGGTAATAAGGCAGATAAAAAGACAAAGATATATTAAAATACTAGAGTTTTACTGTGAAGTAAATGCTAGAGTCTGTATAACTTTACAAGAGCATAGTAATTAAATAATATAACTCTAATTGTAAATATTAGTTCTACTATAACAATATCTAAATTAGTTGTAAAAATAGATACAGAAGGCTCTAGAAGGTTTATCTCAAGAATAAAATAGTTCTAAGGTTAAGATAATAATCTGGGTATCTGAATATGACCCAATGATGTTAATACAGATTACAGGTTCAGAAAGTTTAAACTAAAACACCCAAGCAAGAGTATTAGATATAGCAATTAGTAAAGAACCTTCAAGTAGATTTCTTAAATAAATAATATAGAAAAGTTATATATATAGCTAATTGTACATTCTTCTGTAGTAGTTCATAAATCATATTACCAATAAAGTTATTAATAAAATCAAAAGACAAAAAGGTTACCTTAATATCAAAAAAAAAATTATATTATAATAATTAAATTAAATATTATGTATAAATAATTTTTTAGCATAATTGATAAATATAAAATTAAATATGCAGCTTTTCAAAACTATAACTTATACAATTAGAGAATTATCTAAAATAAATATATTGTTATGCATTTATAAAAATTATGTTTTGAACAATAAAATAAATTAAAATTTTATTCATTAGTACTATCTGTTAATTTAAATATTAATATTTTAAAATAATAGAAAACAAATAAATCAAGTTATTCAAATCTTGCAAAATTTGCTTGAGGTTCTTTTTCTATTCTAGCAATGAGTGTTCTAAGTGAGCAAGTCTTTAGTATTAGTAGTAAGATAAGTGAAATTAATTATTTAATAAAACAGTATAAATAGTAATATGCTTAAGTGAATTAGATAATTAAGATCTTAATAAAAAAAATTAGAAAAAATTTTTTTTTAAGCTCAATAATGTTTACAGATTTCAAATATTTAAAAAATTAAAAATTTGTAAATTTGCTTTATTTTAATAAAGCTTTTTTGCTTATTAAAAAAAAAAAATAAATAAATTGTTTTTTTGCTTTACAACTAACTATTCTTATAAATATTGAAAAATTTAGTAAAAATTGACTGAATGATTATTTGACTAAATTGATGAGTTTTTTGATTTTAATAAATAAGCAATTGCATAATAATGTGCATATCTTGCCAATGACAAAGATAATGTACTATTTTATTTTTGTGCTTTAGATAAGTTGAATATTATAAAATTAGTTATTATTATCTTAGACAAAGCTAGATATTTTAAATCAAAAATAATTATTTCAGACAAGTTAAACATTTTTTTAAAATGTTTACTTAGATAAACAAGCTAAAAGTTTCTTAGTTATTATTTTAATATTTTTATCTAATTCATATTAATTTGCTTTTTTGTCTATATTTTAAATTTTATTATAATTTATATTATATAAATAAATAAATTTTATTATTTTTACTATTACTTAATTATAATTTTTAATGCAGTTTCAACAAATATTAATTATAACTTCTTTATATTTGTTATTAAAGATTTGCTAGTTAACAAAACTATTTTCATACAGACTAAACTAAATATACTAGACATGCTTTCAAGCAAATTCTTAATTTTAGATATGTTAACATTGTAGTATTATTCAGAATATTGTACTTATCAAGAAAATCTCTATTTAGATATTATTAAATTATTTAGTTATTCAGATAATCTATCATAACTATATAATAAAAATATTTATTTTAGTACAATCTTTAGTTCAGAATATATTTAACAAAAAAATATATGTTGTCAATAGGAATATTAAAATGTTTGTTTGAACTGACTCAAAATTTATAATAGTTGTAATGGTTCTAAGTCAGTTTTGGGTTTGTTTTAGTCAGTTTTAGATCTATTTAAGACTTGATCTGATTTTTTAAATCTAGTTTGAGTCTTCTCTAAAATCTGTTCTAATCTAGCCTATAGAGAATACTAGTTTTAACTATAATAAAATATTAGATTAGTTAAAAATTAAGATAAAAGAAAGCTCTAATAGGTTTAATACAAAATTAAAAATTTTCTATATAAATATACTGTTTTAAAAACATAGTAATTATATGACATATTTGTATTGATAAAAACTAAAACAGTTAGTAAAATAAATAAATTAATAAATACAAGAATTAAAGTAATTAAATAAGTATAATAGTTAATATAAAACTTTTAAACAAACTACTTAAATTAGATAATGACTAAAGTTATATAAGTGACTAGTTGTATATTTTTTTTATAATTGCTTTCTATAACTATTATAATTACAAAACTAAAACATATTATCAATAAAATTCTAGATTGCAAGTATTTATCTTAATATTAAAAAAAAAAAATACAAGTAGCTTAATATAAAATCTTTACAAATTTGCATGTTAAAATTTTTGAACAAAAATTTAATTTAAAAAAAAAAACATTTTAATAAAATTTTTAATTTAATTAATTATAATGACTTTTAAAAACTTAAATTATATAATATATTTGTTAATTATAATATTAATTATTTTATATAATCTAAACAGAAGCACAAATTTATATAATAATTAAAAAGTATATCATTTTAATTATTTTTTTAAAGAGGCATAGCAACATAGTAAAGTAATCATGTTGTCAACTCTCAAGTGGCAGATCTAAAGTTCAAATTCCAATATTAATAAAAATTTGAAATTTTTTCTGTATTATAGTTAACTGTCTTTTACTATTAATTAGGATCAAATATCTGTTATCTGTATTATACTAGCATGACTAAAAGGTCATATAGCATTTATATAATAGTTATATCTTGTATAAAAAAATACAAACTGATATCAGGCAATGTGAATCTGTAATAAGTTCCTATGATTATATAAATCACAAAAACTAGAAAGATAAAAGCCTACTTAAAAGACTTAAGTAAAGAGATAGTCCAAACTTTCAATAGTACTACTATAAAGACTAGATCTATAAAATAAAGCTAAGCTAGATAAAAACAAGTCAGTCTTTGGAAAGGAGTTATTGTAACCAGCCAGGCTACTAAGATTTGTTCTAAAGAAAAAAATTATATACTAGAAGAATATGTAATTAAAAGTATAATTGTATTTATTTTTTCAAGCTATTTAAACTAGAAGCTTGATAGAACTTGAATTGAACATCAAAGTAGTAGAAATATGTTGTAAAATAAATATTAAGATTGGGATAAACTCTACAAAAGCATAGTGGTTTAATAATATACTCTAACTACAAGTATTAGTTTCAGTTAGAATATTACTAAGTTAGCTGTAAAAATAAGATATGAAAAATTTTGAAAGATTTAATACAAGGTCAAAGGTTCTTCATATAAATGAACTGCTTTAAAGACTTAGTAGCTATGGCATATTTTTACTAGTATTAACTAGAGTTGTTAATAAGTATAAATAGATAGATAAATACAGAATCTAAAGTGTTTAAATAGAAAATTTACAAGTAGGTTTCAGGTATAGCAGTTAGTATAAAATCTTTAAGTGAACTACTTAAATTACACAATGACTAAAGTTGTATAAGTAGCTAGTTGTACACTTTTTTTATAATTGTTTTTGTAGTTGTAATGCAACCATTTACTGAATGTATTATCAATAAAATTCTAGGTTACAAGTATTTACCTTAATATTAAAAAAAAAACTTATTTTTTTAAATTATTTTATTTTTTTATTATTATTTTAAAAATTAATTATATAAAATTACAAAAGTAGAACTCTTTCTAATAATTATCTAGTTCAAGTTTATACTAAAAGTAATTGAAAACTCTGGCTTTAAAGTGAATAATATTTTTGGTTTTATAGTAAACTTGTTGTTAACAAAGCTCAAATATATAAAATATTAAAAAGCAAACAAAACTTGAATAGTTCTTGCTTTGGATTAAGCTTTTTGTCTAACAGACTCTTTTACATATTTAACATCCAAACTAAAAAAATATTTTAAAAGCAAGTAGAGACAAAAGCAGCTTTTTGGTCAAAAATATTAGAAGCAAAAAAAAGAAAAATAACTAGAAAAATACTCTTTAACTTGAATCTTTGTAATAATAAAATACACTTGCACTGTTTTTTTTTAGTTATTTTTTATAAAAAGTGGGATTTGGCTTATTTTTATTAAAAGATTGATATAGTATATTACATTTTTTACAATTATATACTTGTTTAAACATAGTAAATAAGAAACATAACAAATATATAAATTAGCTAATCATGTAAAGCTAATTAAAGAAGAATTAGAAAAACCAAAAATTTGTTAAAATATGCATATATTTCAAATAAAATTTTTTAAAAAATAGTTACAAAGATCTATGAAGAATTAAACTGCTTAAATGTAATCCAAGTCTTAATATAGCATTTTAACTACTTGAAGATTTCTTTTATATAAAAAGTGCTTAGCTTAAACTTCATTTTATAAGTAAATACAGTTTTTATTTTGGTTAAGAATACTTAGTTTTTAGAGAATAGTTATAGTCTATAGTAAATATAAAAATATTATAATAAGTAGCAATTGTAGAATAGAGTTTTATTCTGTTAGCATATTTTTTATTTATTTTTTTTTTAGATTAGTTTTGTTTTATTTTTTTGTTTTGTTTTATTTTTTATTTTCATTCCTTTCATACTTAATTTTAAAATTATTTTCTTTTTTTTGTTTTTCTTTTTTTTATAAAAAGATATTACCAAATTAATAATATTTTATTGTAAGACAAAGATTAGACAAATTATATTTTAGTTCTAATTGAATTAGTATAGCAGATCACATTTAAATACTGTTTAGATAACTAAATAATAGCAGACTTGTTTGTTAAATAATATTTTGTATTTATATATATAGTTACAAATAATTTAATAAAGTATTATCATAACTGTCTAAAAAAAAAAATTATATAAAATTAATTATAAAAAATTTTTAAGTGTGTAGATTCTATAGCTTAGTGGTTAAACTTCCATACTCTTCACAGTCAAGGTCAACAGTTCAAGTTCGACTGAAGACAAAATTGAAAGATTTTAGTTTCTGTAACCTAATAAGGAGCCTGTAATTAAATGCAAATCTCTGTGGTTAAAGTCCAAGTGCAGTATAATAATGAAAGTAGAAATTCCTAGAAGTAAACCCAATTATGAAGTGGAGGCACTATGTGTAATAAGCAGTTGTTACAAAAGGTTATAATTATAGAAGGATTGCACATGTAAGTTCTTTAGACTAGGGCAATACCAACATCCTTATACCTTCTAATATAGGCAGTATTAACATCTCTATATTCAACTTGTGAAGTATTTGCTTGGAAGAATAATCAACAGATTGTGCAAATAAGTTTTAATTGAACTCCAAGGAAAGGATTTAATTGGAAGAATAGTCTGAAAGTAACCAAGACTAAAATGCAAAAGAAGCAGTAAACATAAGAATGAACTATAATAAAGAATTGGTCTAACCAAAAATTAGAAGCACCTTTGACATAGCTGAATAATCTAATTATAGAAAGAAAAATCTTGAAGGTAGGCATATAACTTCCTTGTGTAATATAAAAGTAACAAATCAAGTTCTAGTTGTACCTATATAAAAGTCTATAATGAACAAGACTAGGGATTAACCAACCAATATAAGATAAGATCTGCAGGTAGTATAGTATCACTGGGGTTAGTGTAACTTCCTGAGCATAACCAAAATTGTCTTGCAAGTATTGTTGAATAAGCTGAGAGCTTGCAATATATAGTAGTATAGTATCACTAGAGTTAGAAGAACTTCCTAAGTATAATCAGAATTGTCTTATTTGTAAGTGCAACAAGTCTCAGTCTCTATCATAAAAGAAAGCACTATGTTGGAGATTAAATGCAGCATTAAGTTATTGTATAATGCTAAAACCTAAGGCATCTGCAGAAACAGTGACAGCAGATTTGGCTTGAGATACAGATTGGTCAAAAGACTAATAGTGGTAGCAGATCTGGCTTGAGATACAAGTTCATTGCAAATCCTAGATGTTAGAATATCTTAAGGAAATAATAATAAGCATATCAAAAATGAAAGATTATAAGGATCAGACATACTCGAGTAGGATTAATTTGAGAGTAATATAATGATAAAAAGGTGAGAAATGTAGAGAACAAGATAATACTAGATATAGTTAGATTAGAAGACAAAAGAAATAAAACCAGATAAAACATATGAGTAAGACATATAGGTATGATTTACAGAAGACAATACCTCTGGCATTTGGAATACTGCATTAAGTTCAGTAGGTATTCTTGTCTGTATAGTAATGTATGTCATGACTACAAGTAGTTGTCAAGGTAACTGTGTGCAGACATGTGGCAGACATACACTTAGGTGCTATAAGGGTAACTGGGTAAAGTCAGTAATGTAAAATTAAATAATATATAGTATTAGTAATAATTGATCCTAAAAATTTAACTGTAAATCTGTACTATATCAAATTAAAAGCTAATAAACCAACTGGCATTGTTGTTAATATTAAAAAAAATAAAAATAAAAATAAAAAAAATAAAAAATTCTTAATTAACTTTAATGTTATATTATTTTTTTTGGTATTAAAATAAACTTCTTTGGTTTTTTGACTTTAATACTTTTGTTAAGCAATATATTTATATAGAACTACTACAAAAAGTAAAATACAACTAGCTATATATATAACTTTTCTATATTAATTATTTACAAAGTTTGTTTAAAAGTTCTTTATTAATTATTATATCTAATACTTTTGTTTAAATATACTATTTTAAACTTTCTAATTCTGCAACTTTTATATTAACATTATTAAGTTATTTAGAATTTAAATTTTTATCTCAATTTTAGAACTAATTTATCTTTAAAATAAACCTTCTAAAGTTTTTAGTATTTTTATTTATAGCTAATCTAGTTTTGTTATAACTAAAACTAATACTTGCAATTAAACTAAACTATTAAATTGCTTTTATTTTTGTAAAGTTTATTCAAACTCTGATATTTATTTTTTTGATATTTTTATTATTATTACCTATAAACACTATTTAGAACTAACAAAACTTTTTAAATTACTAATTTAAATAGTCTAATATATATGGTTCAGATTATAGAAGCATAAAATATATTTTTTAAAATATGAAGCATGTATGTCTTTTAGAGTATAAAACATATTTATAAATATACTATATAACTAAAAAATATATTATATTTGAAAAAATTTTATATAATTAGTTAATTTTTGTAAATTTATTTATGATTATATATAATAATTAACTAATCAAATTATATAATTTTTTAATATTATTAGAAATAAAAAAAACTTTGTATAAAAAAATTTATAAATTAATAAAAAATTAACTAATTTTTTTAATTTAGATTTACAAATGCAAATATACTTTAAACAAATTTAAAAGCTATACTAAGCTAACTATTATAACTTAAGAGTACTAATTTAATAATAAAATAACTAAAATACTAAACATAATAAATATCTAAATTTATATAAAAAAGCCAGTATCTAATAAACTAATTTCTATTAATCTAATATATAAGATATAAAAATATTAAAATCTATTTAATTAAATAGTAATTGAAGTTCTTTATTAAATAAATTTTGTCTTTTATCTTTTTAGTACTTCTCTATTATTTTTTTAATATTTAGTATTTATATATATATTTTTTTTAGTATTAAGGTTATCTTCTTGTTTTTTTATTAATACTTTTTGGATAACATAGTTTTATAAAAACTATTACAAAAAAAGTATACAACTAACTACATATATAACTTTTCTATATTACTTATTTAAGAAATCTGTCTAAGGGTTTTTTATTAGTTATTATATTTAATACTTCTGCTTGAGTGTTTCATTTAAACCCTCTAAATCTATAATCTGTATTAACTTTATTAAGTTATTCTAGATCTTTATTTCAACTTTAGGACTAATTTATCTTTAAATAAACCTTTTAGAGCTTTCTGTATTCTTATTTACAGCTGACTTAGACTTGTTATAATTAAACTAACACTTGCAATTAGGGCTAATCATTAAACTACTATACTCTTGTAAAGTTTATACAATCTTAGTATCTATTTTTACAATCTTACTAGTGCCTTATCTATTCTTGTAAGTATTTTTATACTACTAATCCAATAAGTTTTATATGATATAACTTTATGTTTAGATCAACTAATAGCAAGATTGGTAAATATTTTTTATCTAAAGTTCTTAACTATACAAATTATCTGCTTCAGATTTTCTTTTTCAGATCAAGATTTTTACAAATAATTTTATTGAAAATTATATTATCTCTTTATTTAAAATTTCTAAACAAAGCTTCTTATAAAGTATATACTTTTCAGATTTATTTATATATTCTTAAAGTTTGTTTTAATATAATCAGAATTACAGGTTACAATCTCAGATATCTTGTTTAAGTTGCTAAAATAGAACTATTTTTCAAAATTCTGCTGCTAGTAAGATTTAAACTCTGAATCTACTATTTGAAAAATAACAACCTAACTATTATACTAGAATTACTATTCTTTTATATTTATATATATATAAATTTTATAATAATTAATAATAAAATATTTACTTTTAAGTAGAGTTTTCTAAATTACTAATTATTTTCTAATTATTGTTAAATAGTAAATATTAACTTTTTTTGCATACTAAATTATCTTGATCTATAAGATAAAAGTGTATTTTATTGCTAATTTCTAAATTATTTAACCTTTTTTTAAATTATATTATATATAGAATATAAAGTATAGTCTTAGAATTTATATATTATATTCTTTAATAATTTATTTTATAACAAATAATTTATTTTATTACTAATAATTTGTTTAAAATTAGTTAATATATATAATGTATATATAACTATATATTTAACAATTAACTAATTAAAATTAATACAATGCTGTAATTAGCTAGTAATAAAATTTGGTTATATAATTTTAAATAGGTATATCAAATTTTTTATTTATATATATATATATATTTTTTTTTTTTTAAGAGAGGTCTTTTCTTTAGTATTTTATTTTAGTAATATATAATTAAATACAACTAGTACAAATTGATATATTAAACTAAGAGAGTAGAGATTAGAGCTAATTTACTCTTAGCCTATTCTTAGCTAGAATGATTAAGAAACCTCTAGTCTATGAGTTTAGTAAAAGAGAATGTTTGGTTTAAATTTATAAATTTATTAAGTTATAAAGTATATTGTCTATCTATTGATGTTAGTAATGTATAGTCTGAATTAATAATAGTAATAGTTGGTGCAAATAAAATATATTGTTAAACATATGTTCTACTTAGTTTCTATATATATTTATATATCTTTTTTGTAATTCAATGATAAATATTTAGTAGTAAGTACTTTTTTAGTAATTTTAGTTTAAGTAAGTTATTTGTTATAATTCTAAATAGGATTTGTTGATTTATATAGAAGTTTTAAATTTTTTGAGCTAGATTTGTTGATATAGTTGTTTTGATTTTATTATTTTCACAGATCTTTGTTATTGCTTCTTTTATTATTTCTTTTATTTCTATTTGGTTATATAAGTAGGTAAGCATATAGACTGTGTTTTCTAATATGTTCAGACACTTTGTACAATATAGATTAGTGTAGGTTTTTGGGTTTTTTTTATAAAGGTTAAGATGCTTTGGTAGTTTTGAGGTTAAGATATTAATTTTGAATATTTTTAAAGTAGATTTTATAAGATTAGTATTTTGACTAAGAGGTTTGTTTTTAAAATTAAGATATTCAAATATAAGTTTCTAATTAATGTTAGAAAGATTGTTAGAGATATGTTTAATGTGCTTTTGATTATTTTATATAATGATTGCTTCTGCTTGTTGTAGGGTTTTAGATATTTAGTGAATTGTATATATAGTTAATATATTCATTATGAAGGGAGTAAAAGTAGTGTTAAGAACTATATTGGGTAGCAGATTAGTATGAAATTGGCAAAAGGCATTTTTATACTAATTTTTTCTTCTGCTAGGTTGATTTTAATCTTTAAGTTTTTAGCATTAATTATAGTATTAAGAAGTATGATAATATTATTAAAAGGAGTTATTCTTAGTTAGTGTTTCTGTTCAGATAGCATTATAAGCATTGTTGAAATTTTGATAAAAATATTGTTTTTGTTAGTTAATATTTGAATTTTTATCTCTTTTGTTATTACTATAAGTATTATTGTAAGCATTGTAAACATTGCATAATCTGGAAAAGAAAAAGTTTGGTTGGTGCAGTGCCATATATAATCATTATACTAAAATAATAGTTGAGCATAAAGAATATTGTATATATTTGTTTTTTTAAAAGTTGTTGTAAGTTTGAAGTTTAGTTCTTTTGAAAATGAACTTGTTGTATATAAGTTCCATATTTCTTCTTAGTTATTTGCAAAGGTCTGTAAGAATTGATAGTTAGTTTGATATTTTGAGGTTGAAAGTATATATTTGTTATTTTGTTTAGATTGTGTAGTTGTTTGATAGAAGTATAAACAATTAAGATTTGCATAAATTTATTTGTAACAGTCAACTTGAATTTTGAAGATCAAGTGTATAGGATTAATAAAATAACAATAAGTTTTTTAAATTTTGGGTTTTTGATTTAATATCCAAGGCATGCTATTAATTGGTGAGCATTTAGCAAATGAAAGTTATAATGTTTAATTTTGGTCTAATTATTAATGATGCTTGTTAGTTTTCCAAATTGTTGTAGTTTTGTAATTATCTATTATGAAGTTGTAGTATTAATTTTTATAAAGATGTATGGGTTAAAATATATTAGTATTGTAGATAGATTTGTTAAAGAGATTATATTATCTGTGATTGCTTTGAACCATTTTGGTGTTTTTTCTTTTAGTATTTTTTGTATATTATGATAAACTAATATTCAATCTAGAATATTGTAGTTCGAGTAGTTAAGAAATTGTTTAATACAGGTTATGTTATAGTTATTTAATTTTTTTTTGATTGAGTATGGTTGTTTTATTGAATAAAGAATTTGGTTAATAGATGTGCTCTTTGTTTGTTTGAGAATTGACTATAGATTAGTTGTATATTCTAGCTAAATATTTAATAAGTAAAGTGTAAGTATTATTTGAGCTGTATTTGTTTTAACTTTATTTATGATTAGTATAGGTTGTTCTAGTAAGATTGATTTGTTTGAATTAGCTATATTTTGAATTTGTTATAATTGAATTTTTAAACTACAGATGTTAAAGTTAGAAAAATTAATGTTTCAATCTAATATATAAATTTGCTATTGTTGTTAAATATTGTAAAGTGTATTTAGAGTGTATATGTTAGAATAATATAGGATGGAGTTAGAAGTGAATCAAGCTAGTCAAGCTTTCTGTTTAACAATATTTGTGTATAGATTTGTAATTAAGTTACAAGAGTGTTTTGATAAGTAAGTGCTTTGCATCTGATATGCTGCATGTGTAAATATTATATTGTTAATGATATAAATAGTCTGTTTATCAGTTATTTTAGCAAATTTGATTTTGTTTAAATTAGATGTAATGTTTTTAATAAGAAATTTTTTGTAGGTTGAAGAGATGGATCTTAGGTAAGCCATGCTTCTAGATGTCTAAATATTGCTTTTTGTTAGATATTTTATATATTCTTTTTTTAAAATATTATATTAGTATTAGGATCTGAATTATTTGTCACTAGTGTTGATTTGTGAGAGTTGACTTTGATGTTGGTATAAGAAAGAAAGAAGTTGACTGTTTTTAATATATTTTGTAACTCTTATTTATCTTTAGCTATTTATATTGTATTGTCTATATATACTATTACAGAAGTATATATTAATATAGTAGAAGAATATATATAAGTATTAAGTTGATATCCTTGGTATGTTATATTGATATGATTAATGAATGGATTATAATAGATTCTTTATAAAATTAAAGAAAAAGTTTCTTTCTAATCGATTCCATCTTGTACAGTATAAGGTTGTGTTAATTCAATACTTGTAATAACAGAATTTTGTCTGTTGTTGAGAATAAATTTATAATCAAAAAATAATATAGATTTATTAAAGTGTTTTAATTAATAGAGAAATATGTACTGTATTATAGGCTTTGAACATATCTTGTGCTAAAATTCAGTATTTGTTTTTTGTTATATTAGCATGCTTTATTATATGAGAAATAGTTTGAATAGATGAAGAGTAGATATAAATAGAAATGCAATATTGTTGTTTGGATTTAAGATTGAGTATTGAGTAAAAATTTTATTTAATTGATGAGTAATTATTTTAGTAAAAATTTTTCAAGTATGTTCAATTAGTGTAATTGGTCAAATGTATAAAAGGTTATTGTTATAGTATTGTTTTTTTAAGATAGCCTATATGTTTGTATATTTCTAGCTGCTTGGTGTTTTTTTGATTATCAAACATGCATTAAAGATCTGAAGAAAAATTTGTTTTGCTGATATTAATAGGTATTGAATTATTTTATTAGATAACTTTGAAGGGCCAGTAGTTTTGTATAATAGTAATAATGTTATAGTTTCTGTTAATTCAAGAATTGATATTAGTTGTGATAAGTTATTGTATATATTGAGGTTGATATGTGGTAAAGGTTGAAGAAACTGAGTCTATTTATATTCAAAATTAGAATTTATTAGGTTGTGTTTAGTCTAATTGTTAAAGTGCTCTTTTGTTGCTTGTTTTATTTCTTCTAAGTTATTAATTATTCTGTTTGATATTATAATTTTGTCATAAGAAATCTGGTCCTGATTGTGTTTAAGTATACTGTTTATCATGCATAATATGTTTGATTCTATGTCATTATATCTTCATTGTATGTAGAAATTTATATTTTTTCTCTTTGTGCATTTTGGATTTCTAAACTGTAGGCTTTTCATAAAATTTTTTTAAGCTGCTTTACAGTTTGTTGAAAGTTATTAAAGTTTAAGATTAAGTTTTAAAGTTGGCATAGAGAAATAGATAGTTCTGAGTATAATAATATTTGTTAAAATAAATTATTTAGATTTTGTATTATAAAATGAATTGAAATTGGAAGTTTGCTATTTCTCAGAATAGAAAGACATTTGTTTATTAGTTTAAGTACTAAATGTAATTTAGTTGCTTTAAGAAAAAAGACTTGGTGTTTTTTAAGCAATATATGTTTATAATATAATTTGATTTGCAACTTTCTTAATTGAATTTTGACTATTTATTCTAGAGGTTGTTTAGCTGTTGTAATGTCATAATATTGTAAATCAAATTTATTAATTTGATTTCAGTTTTTAGTTTGTTAGCAAAGTTTTTTTAGATGTTTGTTATTATTTGGTGATAAAAGTATATCTTTTTTTTCTTTTTTTTAGATCTAGATATTTTTAGTTGAAAGTTAGTTTTCCAAGTAATAATAATTATTTTATGATCACTATCAGTGATATCAACCAAATCAATAATTAAGGGTAAAGTAAAGTCTAAAAGAACTTTAGAATTAACTTATATGTTATTGATTTGGCTTTGATTTAAGCCTCATTGCTATGTAGATTCAGTTATAATATAGAATTATAATAAGCTTGTAAATAATAAGAATTAGAGTAAAGAGAATAGATTTGCTAATTGTTTGCATTAATTGAAGTTGTTATTAAAATCTCTTATTGTAATTGTATACTAATTATTATTTTTTACTTGAGTTAACCAATTTATAATTGTGTTTTGTATAGATTTGAGTTGTTCTAGATGGTTTGAAAATAAGTATAATAAAATTATATAAAGTTTATTATTGGCAGAAAGATGAAAATCAATGCATATTGCAGTGCCTAGAATAGTTTGAATGTTGAATATGTAAGATTAAAGTGAATCATAAAGCATAATCATAGTATTTATACTGGTTTTATATTGAGAGTTGTTTTTAGGTATGAAGTTTGATATATAAATTTTATATAATAGATTAGAGAGTTCTGCAAAAGAAGAGTTTTTTAGTTTTGTTTCTGTAATAGAAACTATATAATAATTATTTTTGGCACAGTATTTAAGCCAAATTTGCAACTTTAGTAGGTCATTAAATCCTTAAATATTATGAGTAGCAATGTTAAGATATCCTTAATATTTATAGTAAAATTGTTAATAGAGATATCTAGTATTTTAGTTAAGTTGTTGTTGTTTATTTGAAAAGATGGTATATTAAATCTTAATTGTATTATACTCATAGTTAAAAAGAATAGTTATTGAAAATATTCCAAAGAGAGTCAGGTAAGTTGGAAAGCTTAAAGAGTTGTGAAGATAAACCTTAAAAAGAAAAGTAGTTATGAAGTTAAGAGATGTTATCTGCTATTTGTTTGTATGTTGTTATTGGTAGTTAAATAGTTTAGGATTAATCTAATTCTCTTAAACATGTTTGAATTTCATCAAGACTTAAAAGAAGGTTTGGTTTAGTATTTTTTTTTTTTTGCAATATTTTTAATTAAGATCTATTCTGTAGATAGTTGTTAAAAAAAGTAGTATATACGAAGTTGTCTAGCAGTTTCTACTAGAATTTTAGAGCTTGTAATAGAGAGTGTTAGGTTAAGCTCCATAATTAAATTAAAATCTGTAAGTAGTTGAGGTTTGTTTGTAGAATTAACAGTCATATACTGTAATAGTAATAGGATGTTAAACTTGTATGTATCTTGTATTTCTGTTAAAAATTCTTTTGCTAGATGATAATCAGTTATAGAAAAATTATAAATGATAAAGGTTTTAATTTGATTTGGTTCTTTTAGAAGTAGTTTTTTTGGATAAAGTAGTTATTTGAGATTTTGTGAAAACTATAATGCTCTTAGAGAATGTTTATATAGTATTTAAAATTGGTTGCATTTTTAGAGTTGCAAGAAAAAAAGTATTTTATGACAAAGTTAAGATTTTGAGACATTGATAATAAAGGTTTCTGAGTAGGTGATAGGTTAAAACAGTTGGATGATATATGATTAAAATCATAATATTTGCATAGTTTTTGTCTGTATTCTGCTATATAAAATAGTTTGGATTAGCTTGTTATTAAAAACATTGCACAAATTTTTGCATTTAGATTAGTTGAATTGTTAGAAAGAAGGATGATAGAGTTAGCAAAGTAGCTATTATTAAGTTGATTAAAAGTATAGATTTTATAAAGTGCAAGCACTGTTGCTCAAGTATATTTTTAATCTTCAATTAAAAGTAAGAAGAGAAGTATTCTTTTTATGTTTTAGTTGATTAGATCTGAAAAAGTTAATAGTAGAATAAGGAGTTAAAAATGAGCTTTATTAAGAAGTTTGCATGTTTCTTTAAAGGTAAGTGTATAAGGAATTTGTGCAAGGTTGAGGCAATAGAATATGTGTCTTGTACATTCATAAGGGCTAGTTGTAAGAAAATTTAAATTTCTAATATAATCTAAAGTGAATTTAATTTTAAGTTTTTTGTAGATTTTATTTCTATTAAATTTGTTAATCAAAATAATATTATGTAATTTTTATATTTTTTAAGAATAATTTGGTATAAAGAGTTAAATTTTTTTTAGTGTTGAGAAGCTGTGACTTTTGTTCTTGTAAAGGAGCAGAAAAATGTTGTATCTAAGTAATTGAATTTTTGATTAATAGCATATAGAATATTGTAATTTGAAGGAATGGTTTGGATTTTGTAAGTAAAAAATTCCAGAAGTTGTTGTTTGTTATTAAGAGCTTTGATCATTTTATCATTGTTTTAAGTTTAAAGATCAAAGTTGAATACTTGTCTTAATGCAAGAGCTTTAGTTATAGAATTACACCAATTGAAAGTTGTATTGTTTTTTGGTTTTGGTAAGTTTGATATTATTGCTTTGCTGTAAGATTTATTAGTAACAGATTGATGATTATTAGAAGTGTTAGAGATAATGTTCATGTTGTTAATATGCATAGTTAGCATTAAGGTTGTTTGAGTTGGTAGAGCTTCTGTGACTGTAATTGGTTTAGAGTTCTATAAGTTGTTTTTTGAAATAAAACTATTGGGTACAAGTGCCAAGTATGATAGATTAGATAATGTAATAAGAAAGTTTTAAGGCATAAGAATATTTGCTAGTTTGGGCATATTTGTTTTGATAGCTATAATGTATAATATTATTTGAAATTTTGTAGAAAGTAAACTAAATTGTCTACTTTTTGTTAAATTTTTTTGATAAAAATAGAGTGTAAAGAAAACAGAAGAGTTAGAGTTGTTAGTTTTATTTTTTTTTAAAGAAGAGAAGTTTGTTTCTAGTTTTGTGTTTTCTTTAAGTCTTTTATTTTGAAGAGCTTAAGATATAACTAGTATAACTTGAGTATTTAGCTGAACTGGAGTCCTATAGAGATTTATCTAAGAAGGTAATAGCATTAAATTAGTGTTGAAAGAAGTTTTGAAGTTTTGTAGTTTAATAATTGAAGTTTTTTGTCTTTTGGCTATGTTGAATAAGTCTTAGATATTCTGAAAGTTTATTTTCTCTCTTTTTAAGTATCTTTTCTTATATTTTAGTTAATACATTCAATATTTTAGTACCAATTTTTTGTTTACTTTTGTTTTTTAATAATTTACAGAAAGAGTTTTTTTGCAAGATTTTTACAATTTTTTTATCTATATTCTAAACCTTACTAATGTAATATATTTACATATATTTTGTTTTTAATAATTTTAACAATTTTATTAATATATATGTTTTTTTTAATACTTGTTATTTGATTTATTTGTCTATTTCTTTAAAATTGTTTAATAAACTTTTATCAGTTTAATAGTATTATTAAAAGTTTGTATTACTTTTTTACTTAGAATTTTCAAATAGATTTGTTTTTTTAGTTTTTTAGTTTTTTATACCTAATACAGTTAAATTTCTATAATTGTACACTGTTTAAAACTATAGAAAATTTTTTAATAATGTTTATTTAAAAAAAGTATGCATTTATAAAGAGAATTTTTACTATATTTTTATATACTTGAGACTATAACAAGATATGCATTTAGAGAAAATTTATATAATATATGCATTTATAGAGAGTACAATTATAGAGATCTAACTGTAATTTTATTATAAATTTGTATTAAAATCTTATATAAAATTAGTTTTTTATATTTTATATATATAACATTACAGTTTGTATAGATATTTTAAGCTTTTATTGTCAAGTAGAACCCAACTTGATATATTTAAAATTACAAATATCTAAATTTAATTAATTAATAAAAAACAGTTATTATAATACAGATATAATTTTAAAAATTCATTATTTGTAAAATTTAAACTTTAAATCTAATTAATAGTCTGCTTATTTTATTAAGTTATTTTTCTTTTTTTTAATATTATATTATAAAAGATATCTGTATATAATATTTTTTTTTCTTAAGCAGTCATGCTAGTGCTTTATTAAGATTTTGAAATTATATTAGCAATTATATAAATATCTTTAACAACTAAGCCCAGCATTACCAGGCTACTCTAATAGTACCTAAGTGCAACCTGCTGCATTACTTCAAGCAAAAATAAGTCACTTATCTGACTACTTAAAGTCCATAATAATAGGGTTTTCCTCTTTCTATGACAAGCTCTAAAATTGTTTTTTGTATTTCTTTTTTGATATGTTTTTCTTTTTCTTTTATTTTCTCTTTTCTTTCTTCTATTACTTGCTAATTTGACTTTTCTTTTTTTCTTAATGTTTTTCTCTTTTTTCTTTTTCTTTTTTTTATCCTATCTGTTATTTCTTTCTTTTTCTTCTATTTATTAATCTTCTCATATCAGATTCTCTATACTTGTTCATAGAATGTGTCCTAGGCCATTCTTGCTACTATATTCATAAATTGCTATCTTGATTTTGTACTTAGAAGCTGCCTTAATTTGCTCTGTATTTCTTTTAAAATAAGACTTTTAATTAGTGCCTCTCTTATTTTAATTTTTTCTGTTTTTGTTTTTCTAAAAAGTGCTATATATAATATGTATAAAGGGATCTGAACTTTTTCTTTTTTCTTTAACTTCTTCTAGGCTGTTGTAATAATCACTTTTTGAATTCTTTTTCACAGATTTTTTTGTTCCTTACATGCTGCCAAATATGTCTGTATTTTTTTTGTTTTATTTTAGCACACTTGGTATTTCATTATTGTATATACATCTGATCTTCTTTTGTTAAGTTCTTTTAGATTTAGAAGTTTATCTATTATGTACTTTATAAATGCATTTCTTCTGGCACTACTTTTTCTTGTTATGTAATGTACTCTTTTAGATATCTTCAGTCTATTTCAAAAGTATATTCAATCATAAATCATGACTTCTGTTTCTGGTTCTAACCTTCTGATTGTTTTCATTTCTTTATATTCCACTTCTAATCTTGCATTCATTATTAACTTGCACAACAGTCTTGCTAGTATGTCAGTATATTTGTTTTCCCATTCTAAGCAGTACTCTAGCTCTTCACAACTGACTTTTTTGACCTGTATTATCTCTTTATTCATTGCATTTTTTTTTACTAGACTATTAGCTTTATCATTCTATTTATCTTTACTATAGCTCTTAACTTTAATAAACTCTATCTGAATGTTCTTTGTTATAATAAGCTCTCTAATTTTTATTACCCATATTGTGTTCTTCTTTTTAAGAATCTTATTTCTGCATCCTTACTCTAAACTTCTACTAATGTTTCTTATTGCTGCATTGCTATCTGTATATATTTTTACTTGCTTTTTTCTTGGTATTGTTAAAATTGCAGCTTATATTGCTACTAACTCAGCCATTGTTAATGTTTGCCATCCTTTTAAACCTAATGCTACCTCTTCTTCTGATCATTCTTGTGTTTCATCTGTTTGCACCTACTCTATGCTTATACTATTTCTGCTTCTTGTATTTTCTTTAGTCTTTAAATTTGCTGCTTCACCTATATATATTATATATTTGTTCTTGTTTCTGTTATATTTCTTCTTAAAACTTCTACTATTTCTTGACTAATGCTACTTTTTAACTTTTGTCATCTGATTATTTCTATTTCTGGCTCTTCTATTATTCTTAGTCCTTCAAGTTTCTGTTTTTTTATTACTGGTTTGTTTATTTTTATCATTTTTGTTATTTGATTTATCACTATCTTGATTTTGTTGTTACCTTTTTTTATCAATGCATCTGAAATCATATTGATTCTATTATTTACTCTTATCTACTGTTGGCAGCTATCTTTTCAGTATTCTTCTTCTCTTCTACAATCTTTATATCTGTTAATTTCAATAGCTAATTTACTTTCTTTACTCTGCATTTGCCAATATTTTACTAGTATTTTTTTTCTTTTTTTCTTAACTGTCTTTTCTAACTGTTGATTGTTTTATGCATCATGTACTACCTATTTTTTTTCTTTTGTCTTTTAAGATATTCTTCTATCTTATTTGTATTGCTTGAGTATTTTGCTCAATTGTTCTAAATTGCCTTTTAACTTCTCTATTTTCTGGTCTAATGAGCATCTCTAGTTCTATTACTTTGAACCATTCTGTTTTTTTTTTTACTTAATAAGTCTTGATAGCTTTTTAGTTGCTACTATATAATTAATCTCTTTCCTTTTGTATTATCAGCTGGCTTAGATATATTAAGCCTGCTTCATTTATTCTAGTACTACTCCTTTTCTATAACTGTATATTTATAAATTCTTTTATTTTGATTCTATATCCAAACATTGTCTATAATTTGCCTTCTGTTCTTATATTTATATTAAGTTTTTTTGCTTTTAGCAATATCAAACAAGCTAAGTTACTTTTTCAATCTTTTATATTTTCTGTCATCTTTTTTATTTTTCATATATTTTTCATTAAACCTGCTCTTTAATATCCTTGTATTATTCTTAGTTTTGTAACTGTCCAAGACTACCTTGTCTGTTTAGTCTTGCTAATAGGCCATTTATTTGTTTTGTTGTTAATTCTTGTTGTAATGTTCTGCAGCTTTCAAGATCTTTGTGTTCTATTACACAGTTTTCTAATGTTCTTTGTAGGTTGCTTTTTTGCCTTGCCAAACTTATTATTAGTTAATGTATTTTACTTATACTTCTTTCTAACATTTTTGTTAACTGTAGCATATAGCTTAATTTTGGTATTATTACTATTTTGTTTATATATACAATCTGACTCATTATTATCTTTTTGTATCTAAGATCTTTTATTGTTTGGCTAATTATTCCTTTAGCTTTCTTTTTTACTAACATTTTACTCATCCTGTTATTTAGCCATATTCTTAATAAGTGAACTATTTTGTTCTTTGCTTCTTCTGTTATCTTGCATCTTCCAAAGATTACTTTTTTTTTTTTTTTCTTTACTTTCATATTCATTATTAACAGCTTTAATTTAAATCTATTTATTTCTATATCATTTATCTTGAAAAATTTTTGTTATTTTTAATATTTCTATTAGCTGTTTTTTATTATTTGCAATCTACTTGTATCATCTGGATTTGCAATAGCTGCTTGGCAGTATTTTGTAATATTGTTGCATTGCATTTCTCTTTTGATCTGTTGTTCTACTATATATTCTAAATTTTTATCTTTTTGTATTCTCTTTAACAATAAATCATAAAAAAGCCACTATATTAATAGAGTTATTACTTCTTCTTGATCTATGCTATTTCTTGATATTATCTTTTCCGTTAGACCATAAGCTATAATAATTTTTAGTTGTCTTTTATAAAACAGATTCAGGATATATTTTATTGTTTTTTTAGGTACTTTAACTCTTCATAGTACTAGTTTTAGACTTTCAAGTAGAACTAAGTTAAATGCTTTTTTCATGTCTTATAAAAGTATCTATACTTCTTTACTCTTCTCTTTTGCTTCTTCTATTATTATATTGAAAATATGTACTAGTTGTTCTGTTGAGTTGTCTAAAAGACCTGCATAATTTGGTTTTTTGAATATTTTTTTTCTGTAAATACTTTGGTAAGCCTTCTTGTTACCACCTTTGTTATAACTTCTTTAAATGTTTTTATTAGTGCTATCAGTTATATATTGTTTAAACTATATTCCTACTTAACATCTTTAGGTATTAGGTAAACTTATACTATCTTCTATTTAGTTAATATCTTTCTTTCTTCTAGATACAGGTTTGCAAAGCCTCTAAATACTTCTTGTGTTTTTTTTTCTGTTCACTTTATCAGAATGTAACTTATATCTGATATGCCTAAAGCTGTTTCTGTTGTCAGTTTTTTTAATTTTTTTTCTTATTCTTTTTCTTTAATTTATCTTTCAACTTTTGTATACTATTTCTCTTTAATGTTTTCTTATAGTTTATATATTTCTTTTTACTTTTTTGACATCTTTTCTAATCTTTTATTTCTTTTTCTAAATTGTTTTTTGTAATGTTCTGCTATTTCTACTTTAACATCTTCTGAGCTTGTTAGCAGATTTATTTTTTCTTCTGTTTGTTTGATAAATTTGGCAAGTACTATTTTCTTATAAGGCCTATTTAAGAGACTCACTATTATCTTTCTCTGATCTGTTCTGATCATTTTATATCTACATTTTTTTCTATTTGTTTCTTTTGTATTTACTCTCAGTTTTTCTTTTTCCTTTCTAATAATAGTTTTCTCCAATCCTTCATATCTTCTATTTATACATTTGACCATTGTCTTTGTAGTTTTGGCAGTTTTGTGCTAATTTTCTTGCTCAGTATTTTTAATTGTTTATTCACTTCACTTCTTTTCTCTTCAGTTATTGCTTATGTTTTTTTAACTTTTGTATACTTGATTAATTTCTGTAACTTGATAATGCTTTCTTCTTACTGTTCCTTCTAACTTCTTTTTTTTTTAGTTATCATGTTAAATACTTTTTTCTTAGATATGTGTTTACTTGCTACTGTAATAATAGTTTCTTCTATTATATTCCATATATTGTTTATTCTTTTTGCTTTTCTCTTTTTATTTTGTTTTTTCTTGTGAATGTCTTTTAGAACTTTCTTTATTTCTAACTGATTTTGTAGCTCTTGTGCATAATTTTTTCAATCTTTTAATTTTGCTTGATCATATAAATATACTGTTCTTAACTGCTTCTTTCTTTTAATCTCTGCTTTGCTTTTAACTGCTATCATATGTTTGATCTATATTTCTGCTGTTACTATCTTGTGATTATTCTCTGTAATTTCTTCTACCTCTTTGATTTTTGCCTTTTGTAAATCTAAGACTAACTTATCTAATATCTATATATAGTCAATTCTTGTTGCTGCTTTTTCATTTAACCATATGTATTGTTGACCTATTGGATTTATATTTTTATACATATCTTTAAAGTCTTTTTTTTTATCCAATTAAAGATTAGCAACCTTTTGTAGTTTGTTGTTTGTAGATGTTGTCTGTTTAGAATATTGTCCACTATATGATTAAAATCATCCATTATAATAATTTGTGTTTGTTTCTTTCTCTTTAAGATTGTTTTTATAATTTTTTGTTAAATGTTTCTTTCTACTATTTTATTATTTAGTAGTATATATGTTATAATTACAACTAAGTGTGGATCCTATAGCTTAGCGGTTAAGCTCCCATACTCTCCACAGTCAAGGTCAACGGTTCAAGTCCAGCTGAAGGCAAAATTGAAAGATTTTAGCTTCTGTAATCTAATAAGGAGCCTGTAATTAAATACGAAGCCCTGTGGTTAAGTCCAAGTGCAGTACAATGACAGAAATAGGAATTCCTGGAAGGAGACCCAATCGTGGAGTGCAGTCACTATGCGTAACAAGTGGTTGTTACAGAAGGTTACGGTTATGGAAAGATTGCGCATGTAAGTTCTTTAGGCTAGAGCAACACCAACATCCTTATACCTTCCAATATAGGCAGTACCAACATCCCTGCACCCAACTTGTGGGGTACTTGCTTGGAAGGATAATCAACGGATTGTGCA
>CAJVQA010001960.1:0-23507 GCA_910591915.1 Cetraspora pellucida
CATAGGTGGGATTTGAACCTTAGACCTGCCACTTGGAGGATGACAACCCAACCACTACACTAGGATCGCCATCCTCATTTGTATATTTTGTATTTAGGATAAAAAAATACAATCGTTAGCTTTTTGCCAATAAAATCACCAATACAAACATCTTTCTTATTTTGATTTTTTAGAATTAAGTAATGCTAGAGATTCAGTTTGCATACAGGATTGTATCATTAATAATATGCTATAGTTATTGTATGAACCTTCAGTCATATAACTGTTATTTTATAACTTGTACAATAATTACAGTGTTTGATATATAGCATAGTCAAGTCAAAGTTCCTTTTATTGGCTAAAAAATTCAATTGTACAACTATGTTGTACAATATAGATAATTTGATTTTAAACCAACTTTTTTAAAAGAAAAGTTGTATAACATAACAAATATTTATATGCTTTAATCACATGATTGCACATTGAGCATTTCTATTGGCCAATATATTAAAAAAAATTTAAATTTTGAAACTTAATCTAACTGACCTGCCCAAGATATAAAAACTGATTGTATAAGTTTGTATGACCTAATAAAATAATTTTAAAATATTTTGCATTTAGCAAAAATTTCAAAATTTATTTCACAATATTTCAAAATTATTATGCTATGCAAAATTTTTCAAAATATTTCACATTTATAAATTTGTTGATTAAAGTTTGGCTCTTTAAGTATTTCTTTTTTTATAAATACTTTAGCAAGCCTTTTTGTTATCACTTTTGTTACAACTTTTCTAAATATTTTAATTAGTGCTATTGAGCAGATGTTGTTTAAACTATATTTTTATTCTACATCTTTTAGTATTAAGTAAACTTGTGCTATCTTTCACTTTATTAGAATTTTTTTTGTTTTTAAGTATAAGTCTGTAAAGCTTTTGAAAACTTCTTGTACTTTTATTCCTGCTCTTTAATTAGTATATAGCTTATATCTGAGATATTCAGAGCTGTTTCTATCTTTAACTCTTTTAGTATTTTTTTCTATTCTTTTTTCTTAATTTTTTCTTTAACTTCTACATACTATTCCTTTCTAATTTTTTTTCTCAGTTTGTATATCTCTTTTCACTTTTTTGTTATTGTTTCTAATTTGGTGTTTCTTTTCTTAAACTGTATTTTATAATGTTCTGCTATATTTGTCTTAATCTCTTCTGACTTTGTTATTAGATATGTCTTCTTTTTCTTTTACTTAATGAGTCTATTAAGCATTATCTTTTTATATAGTTTATTTAAAAGACTGACAAGCATTTTTCCTTGATCTGTTTTGATTATTTCATATTTCTTGTCTATATATATATATATTTTTTTTTTTTTTAAGTTAAAGTCCCTATCTTGGGAGTAGTGATGTTTTTATTCAAGTATATTAGGACACGGCATGCCACCAGAGGCTCACCTTACATTGGAGATTACAACTAGCCACATGTGCACTTTTAGTGCCTAATTTAAGTAGTCTGCTTACACATTACTATATAAGTTTTACACTAGTTGCCATACCTGCAAGCTAACTAAGGATCTTGCCTATTTAAACCCTCTGCATATGCAGTCCTTCTTGTATCATAAGAACATCTCAAGGTGCCACCCATCCAAGTTTTCGATGCTTATCGGTCTCCTTAGGACTGCTTTATCCTCGATAGGAAACTTACTAGAGCCTTTATGTCCCACATATCTAGACCTAGTTTTATGCAAAACGCTATAGTTACCTAATACTTGCAGTCACAGGGGTTACCTGTTTAACCACTACATTACACTATTTCTACCCTTGTAAAGTTCACTAGAACCTCAGTACCTATCTTTCTAGCATCTTCTTCATCATTCCTTACTAGCCGCAACTCAGAACCGTTAGTCTCATTTCAGACTACTAATCCAAATGGCCCAGTATAGTATACTTCTGTATCCTTTTTCTCTAGTGAACCCGGTGGCCTGGTTGGTTATGTGCTCCTCTATATATATTTGTCGTCTGGTTTCAATCTTCAGTTCTTATGAAGGTGTTTCATGGGCTTCAACTGGTCTAATAGTACTATCGAAAGTTCATGCTACCTCTTTACTTGGAAATTTCCAAGTGGGTTTTCATTACCTCAGTTCCTTAGTTTTCTACACCTAGTGGTCTTATCGTGGGTTTGCACTGAAGTCTTATGCAACACCGGTTAACATTCCTCTATATATGTGTAATGTTACACTTCGCATAGATGCTTTGAGCTCCCAAAGCTGTGAGGACCCGACCTGGTGTACCTGAATAACAGCCACATGAGGCCAACTGATTGACAGGAGACAGTTACCATAATGCAGATATAATTTACAAATTTCATCATAGGTGGGATTTGAACCTTAGACCTGCCACTTAGAGAATGACAACCCAACTACTACACTAGGATCGCCATCCTCTTACTTAGTAAAGTTTATATAGAACTAGTTTAAAAGATATAAAATAGAACATCCAAGCAAGAGTATTAGATATAGCAATTAGTAAATAATATTAGATAGATTTTTTAAATAGATAATATAAAAAAGTTATATAAGTAGCCAATTGTATACTTTTTTTAATATATTAAACTAGTATTTTATTAATTTTTTTTAAAGATTTATTAAAATAAAATTTTAATTTAAACAATTATATATATATATATTTTAATATTAAAAATAAGCCTATGTCTTTATATTTATTAAAATTCAGTTAAATTTTTTACAAATAAAATATATACAAAAATTTATATTTGAATTCTATATCTATAAGATATTAGGATTAGAGATTCAAACAAGTTATTTATAATCTAAATTTACTAAAGTAGTCAAGCCTTACCTATATTTTAAAATTAATAATTATAATAAGGAAGTTTATTTAGTATTTAATCTATAGAATATTATATTTTAATTTGAAAACTAGTAATTAAGTATAATGCATGATAAGTTAATAAGTTTTGAAAAAATAAAATGTATAGATGTAGCAATCTAGTGAAGTAGTCAGGTTGTCAACTTCCAAGTAGCAATCTAGAGTTCAAATTTTAATATTAACAAAAATTTTAAATTTTTTTTGTGTTATAATTAACTGTCTTCTACTATTGGTTAGGATTAAATACCTGTTATCTGTATTATACCAGCCTAACTAAAAAGTTATATGATATTCCTATAATAGTTATACTTTATACAAAAGAACATAAACTAGTACTAGATAGTATAAACTTGTAATAAGTTCTTATGGTTATGTAAATTACAGAAACTAGAAAAACAGAAGCTTACTTAGAAGACCTAAATAGAAAGTAGCCTAAACATTTAATAGTGCTATTATAAAAACTAAACCTATGAAATAAAACTAGAACTTATAAAGCTAGGCAAAGAACTGGCCTTTGAGAAGAGATCAAATAGAACCAGCTAGGCTGCCAGATTTGTTTCAAAGAAAAAAGTTATATACTAAGAATATATAAATTAGAGATATAGTTATAATCTACCTTTCTGAACTATTTGGTCTAAGAGCTTGAATTGAATACCAAAGTAGTAAAAATATATTGTAAAATCAGTATTAAAGTAAGATAAACTCTACAAAAACATAGTAGTTTAATAATACATCTTAATTGCAAATATTAGTCTTAATTATAATATTATTAAATCAGTTATAAAAATGAAATACAAAAGATTTTAAAGGTTTATTATAAGGTCAAAAGTTCTTTATATAAATAAACTGCTTTAAAGACTTAGTAACTTTGTATATTTTTATTAACATTAGCCAGGATCATTAGTAAATAGAGATAAGTAGATGAATATAGAACTAAATATTTAAATAGGAAACTTACAAGTAGGTTTTAGATATGATAGCTAGTATAAAACCTTTAGGCAAACTACTTAAATTAAACAATAACTAAAGTTATATAAGTAACTAATTATATACTCTTTTTATGATTGCTTTTTATAATTATTATTTAACTATTAACCAAATATAATATCAATAAAATTCTAAGTTACAAATACTTATCTTAATATTTAAAAAAAAAAATAAAATGTTGAAATTAGTTAAAATTGTTTGCTAGGTTAAGGTCTAAAATCATAGTATGATATCTAGATTTGAATATAAATTTGTTAATTAAGATGAAATAAAAATTTAATTGAAAGTGTAATAGTAATTTTAGTAAATAGAATAATATTTTAGATTAAATTGATTAATTTATAAAAGATTAAACTAAACAATATTGATGTTAAAAAGAATAAATTTGATATATTGTAATTTTGTATACAATTAAAATTTTTGATTTAGTTATGTAAATTAGATATAGTTCTTGATAATATATTACAATAATTATGTTAAAGATATGTTTAATTGAGTTATCAATAAAATTGTTAAAAAGATATAAAAATGAACAAATAGTTCAATGAAGTAAAGTATTAATTTGATTATATTAGTAACAGTTAGAAAATTAAATATAGTTATGTTTATATAGATTATATGAAATTAAGAGATTATTTATAAGAATTTTTATATAGAAAGACTTAAGCTAAGATGTTTGAAAATTATAAAAATAATTTATTATTTTTTGATTATTATTAATATAGAGTCAAGTGACTTTTTAATTAGTTTAAATTGCAATTTGAGACCATTTTTGAAAGTGATATTAAGATGATTATAATGTATAAATATAAGTATAATAAATCATATAAATGCAACAACAGATAAGTAGTTCAATAGGATAATTATTAAGTTAAAATATATAATTGGGATTATAATAATTTTGTAGATTAAATAGTAGATATAAAAGATTGAAATAGTTATGAGCAAGATTATTAGAAAGATTATTAAATTCATTATCCTGATATGTAGCAACTTTATGAAGAATAAGTTGTATGTTGTAAAAATTTGTTCTAAACAATTATATACATATTTAGTTATTAAAATATATACTCTATTTTTAATAATTACTAAAATTATTAATTATTATTAACTAATTACTATTGTTTTATTATTAACTAACAACTTAATAGTCTTATTACTAATGATACAATCTTAACAATAAAATTAAAGTAATAAATATCTAGATGATATTATTTATTACATAGTTTAGCTATTTAAAATAACTATTATATATATTTATTTTTAAGAAATCAAATCTATTTGATCAGTTTTAACAATATTAAATTTAATTAAATAAATTACATAAATATAGTATTTCAAAAAAAATTACAAGTTTTTTTATATTAATATTAATTAAATCCTAATTTCTCAATGCTAATATTAATTAATTATTCTAACGTTTTAATGCTATACTATTAATTAATTATCCTATTGCTATAATATTAATTAAAATTTTTAAAAAATTTTGAATGTATTTTTTTGGGTTTTTTTAATAAATAAATAAGTTTAGTTTGATAATAAAAGAGTATAAATAAATTTTGATAAGGTTTATATTTTTAAATCAAAGTTCCTGATTTCAAGCTTCAGTTACAACATTAATTATTCTGAGTTAATTAATTATCTATTATTCTAATATGTTAATTAATTTTGATACATTATCAAGTTTCAATAATATTTAAAATTTTGAATTTATGGTACGGCGATTTCATAGTATTTTTTTTAACTAATCAAGCGTATCATGAATTATATCATTTATTTTCAAGTTCATTTGCTCGTCATTGTCTTAGACTGATAGATCACAGTTAACCTTAAGATCAGTCTGAACATCCAAAAATAGGTCTTAAGACTGAACTGGTCTGGACCGGTCTGGACCAGTCTGGACTACTAAAGCTTTACGATCGAAGATTATAATAGACCAGACCAGACTTTGACCAAAATTAACCAGACTGAACTCGACCGGACTGTTAGCATTCCTATTCTATAGCTTTTGTTTTTACACTTCCTTTATATTTTCCTTCATATTTTTTTACTAAAAAAATAAAATATGATTTTTCAATTTAAATTAATTAATAAATTTTATTTAATGATGTCAAGATGAAAATAGGTTGCACATAATATATAATTATAACGATAACTAGGTAATGTAATACAATAATCACGTGATTATAGACGGATTGAATATTTAAATTTTTATATAATATATATATATATAGATATATCGACATATATTGCTAGGTGCTTCGACCGTAGTGTAATACAAAAATCGCGTGATGAGAGACGGATTGAACATCTAAAGATTTATCATTGTCCAAAGGACACTACCTGATTTATGTATCTAAAGTTTGATTTTTGATATTAATTAGTTGATCAGAAGGCAAATGTGTAATAACCAATTAGAATGTATTCTTTGAACTTTAAATTACATGTGTTGATAAATAATTTAAGCTTCATAGATAGGGTATACCATACACAATCACATGGTAACAAATCTATAAACCATCATTAAGCAACAAAATATACCAGTCAACTATAAATCATTATAACAAAAATTACGAATAAGTTGAGCAGCTTTACCTAATAAGTATGCTATTGTCTCATTAATTAAAATTTTGCATCAATGACTAACTGATTTGATAGATTTTGTGAAGCCTATCGCTACGTATAGAGGTCGAATTCTTTGAATATCCGTTATGACTATTCAGTAAATATTCGCAGATTTTTGATGAATACCTATTCTATTATTCATAATCGCGAATCTTCACGCGAATATTCATGAATATATACAGATCAATTACGTATATTGATTACCAACTTTGATTATCTGTGATATTTGCGTAACCAAATATTTGGATATTCAATGAGTATCCATTTCTAACCGTGAATATGAGCTCTACCTATCGTCATAAGTAAGGATAAGAATTTTAGCTGTTAGTTAACTAAAAAAAAAAATAAATGGATTTGATTGGTAATTAAAAAATATAACGATAACGATAATCATTGATTGACAATTAACTAATTGACTTTAATAAATAATGATAATCTTTAAGCTACAAGTCTATAGATCAGTCGAAAAATTTTTTAGTCATCAACTATTATTATTGATTAAATTTAATTAGTCAATTTAGTTAATCAGTCCACCCATCGACTAATTAACTAGAATCTCTTGTGGTATAGGTGACCCTACTCAATAATTAATTTGATTAATAATACATTTCATTAAAGAAACAAGAGATCGGGTTAGTCAATTATCAACTAGTTGATGGACTGATTGTAAGAAAAAAATTACGTTAACTAGACAACTAATAGATAATTGCCAACTAAATAGTCTATTAATCGACTAACGCTAACTTTCAAATCAAAGCATAATTTTCAACGTATAATAGTGTGTAATAATTTTTTTGTTGGCATTTTTATTTTGCTACTTATCTGTTAGCCATAACTCAATTATTAGGTATATAATTCTTTAAAGATAATGCTTTTTTCTTACTCTCAGAGGTTTTCTCAAAAATTTTCTGACCTTGCTCGTCTTTTATGTTCATTATCTCAAATACGAGATTCGCTGTATTAAACTCATTTAACATAAATTTAAATATAACCTAATTATTGATCAACCGTTTTAAAATATAACCTTCACTCCAAATACCTAGTTTTCAAATATAACCTTTAAGGTTAGCAGTTTTTCAAATATAACCTCATATATTATTCGTTAGAGCATAATAGTGTAATAGTGTAATAAAGTGTATCACAAGCGTCATGTTAATCGATGGTCTATGATCGACAGCTTGCATAACCTGGCACACATTTCAGACATGCTCATTGCTGCAAATAATTCAAGCGGAACTAATGCATAAATGATAAACTGGTGTGACGTATCTTAGTGTTAGGATCAATTAATCTATAATTAGTCGAGGGTTGTTATATGATCTGCAATGAATCAATTATAAATAAGGTGAAGAGGTTAGCATTTTCGTTAGAGATACTGATACGCGCTAGTTTACGCCTACCGCTACATGAAAGCCGGAAGATTTATAATTTTATAATAATTGAAACCCCTACAAATAGAAATATTAAAAAAAAAATTATGCGACATTACTGTATAGTACCTTCATACTTACAGTAATACAGTGATAATTACAGTAATAATTACTGTAATAAATTACAGTAATACTTTACAATAATTACATTTAATAACAATTTTTTTCAAGTCAATATATAGGTTATATTTCATTTATAAATACATAGTTATATATACATAGTTATATATACATAGTTATATATACATAGTTATATATACATAGTTATATACATAGCTAAATACGCATAATTGTTTAGATTATTTATAATATCATATGTAAAATTAACCTATTTAATCTAAATAAATTTAATGATGAAAAAAAATAAAGGTTACTATAAGTTGTGATTCTAAATAAGAAAACCAATAGTTAAATTTGTTGTTTATTGTACATTTGATCATGTTGCATTATGAGAAAAAAAATAATAATAATAAAAATGCTGTGTAGCTACAAAACAAACATGTCGTTATTTTCAGTTAGAGAAACGAATTATTATTATAAATAAACAAAAACTTACAATTTCAAATGAATCGCCAAGGTATGTACATACAGTATATACAGTATAGTACTGTACTTATACATACTGTTAGTACGTATAGCACCGTACTATACGTACTGTTAGCATCAGTAATACGACTTGCAGGAACAGTGAAAAATAAATCGCAAAATTAAGTGTATAATTTGGGCCGGACAACACAAATTTGGCCAACCTGAACTGTCGGTAAGTTTCGGAAACGTAGACAATCAACAAACAGAAAAACATAAGTTACATTACTGATATTACTGATCACGTTATACAGTATTGTGTTATACCAAATAATGTATTGTGATTGGGTAATCTTGGTAAATCACTGTCCCTGACGTACGTATGTACCAGTAATACGAGATAATCGTCACACTTAAATTTTATATACATATAAAAATATGATCTCCGGTCTTATTTAATAAAAAAGAAATAAACAGTTTAATTTGGGAGTAAAGGTTTGCTTATTCTCTAGCATTTGAAGGTTCTTCTCATAAAATTTTAGGGGTTAAAAAAATTCTAATTACAAATTTTATCAATTTTTTTACGTTGTTTATTAGTGGACACACCTCATTTGACCAAAACAATTCCCCTGATGATCATCATCCGATTTTGGTTAAATGAGGTGCATTTTTAATAAACAAATAGTATAAACCGTATCCTCCGTATTTTCAACAACACCTTTTACACCTTTTACAAATAAGGGTCGGGAAGCATTTTTGACTCAAATTTTAATATAAAATTTAAGTGCGACGATCATTTGACTCATAATTAAATCGTGGTACTGGTATGTGTTAATACGTACATAAAAAGCTTTTTAATTTACAACTAATTTAAAACAATATTTCAAATAAATATCGTAACCAAATAACTCATTTAAAAAGTCAATCGCCCAACACTTTAGATTAATTACTTGCGTTAGTGTCATACGTGCGTGCGTGAGTGAGCATGTACGTATGCATGTATGCGAATAAGAAGCAGAATTCTATTGATTATTTCAGATTATTTATTATCACCTATTTCAACATTTCAACATTTCAGCATTTCATTTTGTCATTTATATAATACAGTAAACCTTTTTTTCATTTTTTTCCTATATACACTAGTTTTTTGGGTTTTAAAAGAAAATAGGAACAGGGTTCCGAACAATAATTTAAAATAGTCTTATTGTTCTTTTGAGATTGTGACTTTGGCTAATCCAAAGCAAATATAACGTATTAGAATTACGTATGTACAAATTTAGTGATTTATGAATGCCCAATATAGTTCAAATAGGTTCAGGTAAATTCTACAGTAAGTCCAGATCAAGTAAGCAATAGTCGTATGAATAACGTGATAACATCAATAAATTCGCCACATGAAACTCATAAAACTTTCAAAGAAAGTTTAAAAAAGGGGATGGTCTTTTTGTTTAGTTAGCCACTTCGAAAATTAGATGTCACCGGGTCTTTTTGTTTTTTTTTTTTGTTGTCACACGACTATCAAAGATTATGTAATTTTCAATCATTCATGCACACACTAAAAGATGTACACTAAAAAAGATGTACACTATGAAATTTCGGTCCGCAAAAAAAACATATTTCCGTCATTGTCATTATTTTACCACAAAAGAAAAATAGTAATCTTTGTACAAATTAACTGATTTTTACATAATTGATAAACTTTAATGTCGGTTGTAGTTTTTCCGATCATTAGTTGCTGATCTTGTTGCGTCGGTTCCCGACGTGTATTTTCCGAGCGCAATACAAATCTCTTTTTTTATTATATTTACTTAATGTTTAAATTTCTTTATTTGTACTTAATTTATGAATTCAAATGAGTTTTATCGTTATAGGATAAAAAGTCGGTTTCATATTATACAGTTATAGTAATATTATTAATAATATTATACGTAGTAATACTAATATTATAATAATATTGTACGTAGTAATTGAACTGGTAAATTTTTTATATCTTTGGGTTTCAAGTTTGTCTTGCATGCAGTGGATCATTCACTTTATTTTATCATAATCCGTATGTATATACTGTATTGATATGGTTATTTGGAAATATGAAAAGAGTGACAAACAGAAACGAACGGGTCTAGCCCTAAATAGGCCATTAAAAAAAAAAAAAAATCTTAACTATTTATCTAAACAATGCTATAAATTTTTATTTAAAAATATATATATAAATCAAATGTTTTCCCTATTCTTTTTTTTTCAACTTATCCAACAGAAAAAAAAAAAAAAAATAAATAAATAAAACACCTCTCAATGGATAAAACTGCCTCTACACAAACTTCTATAATATCTGAACCATTATCAATAATACAACCTTCAAACGGCATAATTACTTTACAACAACAACAACCTTACGTTCATTCTTGGACATTAAGAGGTTTCCATGAGTTAGTTAGACTCATGTCTTTTAATAGTTACCTGTATAGTGACAGGTTTAGATCTCCAAGAGGTTTATTCGACGCAAATTTACTATGTCCCCCTGGAACTTGGACAAATGACTTTTCTTTATGTTCTGCTCAACCTCATTTACCACCTCACTTACAATCTCACTTACAATCTCACTTACAACCTCCTTTACCACCTCATTTACAACCTCCTCCTTTACAACCTCACATTCACCCTCAGGTAACAAATCCTACTTGTCCATTTAATCAAGTAAATCGTAAGCAAAAGAATAACTTTCCTCTTTCAAACGACGATTCTGCTTATCTATGGCGTATGAGAATTTATCCTAATGGTTCTACTAAAAAATCTTGTGCTGGTCACATTTCAATTTATCTGGAGGCAATTCAAACTCTTTTCGAAAAACAAAACTTTTTTTTTAAACGAAGTGTTCAATTCAAATTTTTACTTTATCGTTTAATAAAATCTTGTCAATCAACTTCTTTAACTTCAAATAGATCTGATCATTGTCATAGTTCTTCTACTTTTTCAAGAAATAATTCTTTATTTCAAGATTCTTCAAAAGAACGTCCTGAATTAATTTATGAAGGTTCTTTACAAAAATGGGATTTCGAATTTCATGGTATAAATTCTACTTATGGTTTCCCTACTTTAGGAACTTTTCATGATTTATTTCCTTTTGATGATATAAACATTAATGAAGTTGATTTAGTTGTTCGTGTTCATATTTATAATAATAATTCTTTTTTACCCCCTTTTTCGGATTTATCTAATCCTTTTTTCCCTTCCGATCTTTGTTCTTCTTCTTTAATTTCTCCCGCTTCTTTTGAAAAATTCTTTAATAATGAAGCTTATTATGATGTGGCTTTTACTTTTGAAGATGATGATCCCGTTGATATTCCTTCCTCTTCCTCTTCTTCTCCTTCTTCTTTTGCTGATCTATCTTGTCCTGATACTAGATGTGATACTAGATGTGATACTAGATGTGATACTAGATATGATACTAGAATTGATCCTAGAAATGATCCTAGAAGTGATACTAGAAATGATACTAAAATTGATACTAGAATTGATACTAGAATTGATACTAGAATTGACCTTAGAAATAATTTACTTAAATCTTCTAAAATTATTCGTACTATAAAAGCTCACAGGATAATTCTAGTTCAACGTTCGGAATATTTTGAAAAATTCTTGGGTGGTGTTTGGAAAGAAGGTAGTTTAAAAACAATTCCAATAAAACATATTCCTTTCGATACTTTTCGTACCATACTTTATTATTTATATACTCTTAAATTAGATGATAATTTAGATTTTTCAATTCTTAAAGATGTTTATATTAATGCTGATATGATGAGATTGGAACAACTTTGTCAATTGGTTGCTGATAAAATTATTCGTACTGTGGATTATGATAATTGGGATCAAGTTTTGGAATTAGGTTGGAAATCAAATAGTTTTGGTAGTAAATTCTTATTAAAAAACTCTGCTTATGATTTTATTCATAGTCATTGGTCGGATATTAAGGGTACTGAGAATATGATTTGTTTACTTCGTTCAGCTAGCGTTGATTGTATTGAAGAATTAATGGAAGCTAAAATGTTTGGTCCTCCTAAATAATTTTTATTTTATTTTATTTTTTGGTTATGTATTATTAATTGTTGATAATGAGGTGCTATAATTGACGTAAGTACTTTTAAACTTTTTAATAACAATTTGATAACAAATTTGATAACAAATTTGATAACAATTTGATAATTACAATTAATTATTAATATTTAACTAATAATCAACTTATTTTATTTTATTTTCTTAATCCAACAGCAACAACAGACATTACCAATGGTTGTGTAAATAACGGATTATATTTTTGTACATACTATATATAAAAAAATTTTTTTGTATATATATATATCTCTACTTCTTTTTTTAAAAAAAAAAAAATTCCAAGTTTTTATTATCGAACTTCTATATTAAGGATCTTTATATCTTCGAATGGTTTATCTAATTTATCAGTCTTGGCGTTTTCTATTGTATGAATCACATCCATTCCTGCTGTTGCTCTTCCAAATATCGTGTGTTTGTTATCAAGCCATGGCTATAAATTTCGTGATTCAAAAAAATATGATACATGATATATAATAATAATTTTAGCAAAAAATCATTAAATATACAAAAAATCACGATAATAATAATAGTAATTTTAATTTACCGTTTGAACAACCGTGATAAAGAATTGTGATCCATTAGTGTTAGGTCCCGCGTTAGCCATACTTACTGTGTATGGTCTATCATGACGAAGATCTCTATGAAATTCATCCTCAAATTCTGACCCCCAGGCTGATTCTCCTCCCGTACCATCTCCTATTTATACAATGATACAAATATTATTATTAATATTTTTTTTTTTGTTATCCATAATAAGTATTTCATTCATTTTTTTTTTTTACCAAGTGGATCTCCTGTTTGAATCATGAAACCTTTTATAACTCGATGAAATATCACATTATTATAATATCCATTCTTTGCGTGTGTTACAAAATTTTCAACTGCTTTTGGTGCATATTCAGGAAACAATCTTATATGAATATCTCCTGATGTTGTACGTAAAATTGCCGTATTTCCTAATTTCTGTTTGGTTGGTGTGGCTGAGGCAACTGTTTGTTCCTCGCGTGAAGGTTTTTCATTATATACATCTCGATCTCCTTTGTGTGAATCATGTCTAAATAATTTTTTTTCATATTTTGTTTAATATTAAATTAATATACAAGTAAAATAAAATGTCTCAAATTTACATAAAATAACTAACGCGTCAGGTTCCCGCTGTGTAAACATGAAAAATCGATTTCTCTTAAATGCTGTACAAAATATAGTTGGATCTGTAGCTTCACTTTCTTTCATCAAAGGATTATCTGATGCTGCCATTGCCTAAACATGATTAAATATTTCACGTCAACTATATATAATTCATAATATAATTCAATTTCATGAAAAAAAATCTTTACAATGTCTTTTTATAACAATAATTAAATCATCTATGTATTTACCAATGTTACAATCATTTTTTTCTTCGGTGCTCCTTGATATAATGACATATTTAAAAAACGATGAGGTTCCGTCTTTCCAATTAACCTCGCCACCTTATTTGTGGTTAAATTAACCACTTAAATTATATTTCAATATTATATATTTTTTAATATTAAGTATGTATCACATAAAACGTTATCAAATGTGCTAACCTTTAATACCCAACATAGTAGGATAAATTATGAAATTTCCACTCTCATCGAATACTAAACAAAAAAAAAAAAATTTCATTTTAAAATTTATAATAGTATTTTGAAGTACATAATTTAAATATATAAATTAATTTAATCTAACCTGCATTCATGGTATTAGCTTGTTGTGTCTTTTCCAATTCACGTTCGACAGCCAGACGACGACCGAATTCCATATCGTCTAACTTGTAAATAGTTGTACCCGCCTATAGTATGCAAGCAAATTAATAATGCATAATTAATAACACGTATTAAATTTTAATTAATAACACATATGAAATTTTTTAATTAATAACGCATATTAAATTTTAATTAATAAACGCATATGAAAAATTTAATTAATAACGCGTATTAAATTAATTTGTAAACAAATATGAAATACAACAAACCTGTTGCATTTCTCCCATAACTGTTAAAGATTCATCATATTTTCTGGTCATCTTTCCAGTTGAAACCCTAAAAACGCGTACTTGACGATCATCAATACTCATGGTAACAAATTGTTTATAATCTGGTGAAAATGTCAATGATGTTGGAACAGATTTGGACTAAAGAAAAACAAAAAAGATTTTAGGTTTTGTGAACATGTAATATAACCTTGATAAAACATTTTAGGAATCATTAAATTATTATTACCTTCTTAAATTCATAAAGGTCTGTATCAGATTTATATTCAAATGAAACTGTTTTTGGTAATTCAAAAGGTTCATCAGGTGACCAATATTCTACCATACCCGATGAATCTGCTGACACAACACAATGGTAAGCCTCGTTGTACTAAAAAAAAATAAAAAAATATATATATATATTTATACATTCTCATGAAACATTCTAGTGAAACATTCTCGTGAAACATTCTCGTGAAACATTCTCGTGAAAATATCAACAATGCAACGCAAAATTTGCAGATTTTTTAAAAATATGTAAATTTAAAACATACTGCCATTAAATGAACAGGACTGGAATGTATATCTGGAAGTATATGTAATGGTGTGGAATCACCTCTTCCATCATAAATATAAATTTTGTTTGAATTATGATCTGAACTAATAAGTAATTAAGTAATTAAGTAATTAATATTACTTTGTATATTCCTTAGATATGAATGACCAAAGATCACATGACTTACCAAGCTACTAGAGATTGTGCTTGCCCCCTTTTGTGAATCCAACAAATACAATTTGGTACATAATCAAATTTCATCATGTTGATCATATCTGAATATGGAAATAAGGTTAATTTAATACACTCATGGCTATACTCATGACAATGATTCAATCAATAAAATGTTATTTACCGAAATTTACTACATCATATACTTTCAATGCTTTGTCTATGGCTACAGTAGCAAGTAATAGTCCATCTGCGGATACACTGATGCCCGTTATGTTTCCTATGTGATACACAAGCAACATAATACATTCAATTAATACAATACAATACAATTAAAAAAGAAAAAGGTAAAAATTTTAAGAAAAAAAAAAAATACCAAGATGTGATCGAAAGTGTTTAACAAATTCTATTCCTCGTTCATTTTTTTTCCAAAATTTTAAATGCCCATCGACTGACGTTGTGATCATAAAATCCGTACTTATTTAGATCAAAAATATAATTAATTAATATTCATAGTGCATTTATATATTAAATAATATATATATATATAAAATAATAATTAATTACTTTGTAACAGCTATATAATTTAAAACATCACGATGCATATAACTTCGTTCGTACATATCAGCCGATGGTAAATGATCCAAATATAATTTCTCATGAACTAAAACTATAAAAGCATAAAGATTATTTAATATTCAACAACTTTCTAGTCAAAAGGTTAGAATGATAAAATCAATCAATTAAATTACCCCTTTTTTTCTTTTTCGGCAAGTCATCTGCTGTTGGTAAAGATGGTCCAATGTCAAGATCATCGTCATCTATAAAGATTCAATAAGATATTTTAATTTTTGTTCGTACAACGAAAGTTTCATAATCAAAGTAAAGCTGATCGATCTAACATTAAATAAACTAAAGTTTAATCAAAAGATTACCTTGTTCTTCTGCTGAGATCGTTTCAGGATCTTCTCTTGTACGTTTGCTTGCTTTATCTGACATGACGTTTTTTGAAATAATACCATATATACACAATGCCCACCGGCATTTTTATAATTCCATAAATAAGGAAAGTGGCGAGCTTTGCACGTGATTATGACCGCATCATAAACTTATATGGTGAGATCTGTGCAGAGAACTTGCACTTTTCTTACCTTGACTAGTAAGAGACATCTTCGAGACAGTTATTTTCTTTCATAACCTTTCGACTCGTTTTAGATTGTCAACTTACAAAATTAATTCTTGCTTTTTTCATAATATTAGAATATTTTAGAATTAGGAGTTCTTCAGTTATTGTGTTATTAATCAAATAATTGTTCGTTAACCCATAAAAAATAGACATTAATATTAATTAATAAAAAAAAAAAACCCTACATTTTTTTTAGATAACAACTTATAAAGATGTCTTCAACTCAAGTAGAGCCACCTCAAGCCGATAATTGTCCGTTATGTGATAATAAACCCCGGTTCATGCCTCTTTGGCTTCAAGAAAATACGGAAACATGGATAAAATGTGATATTTGTCTTGTTTGGTGTCATGCCGCTTGTCTTAAACTTCCAGCTGAAGAATGTGAACGAATTGATGAATATCATTGTCCAAAATGTGCAATATCTCATGGTCCAAGTACTTGTAAGCAAAATTATTATATAAAAAATTCGTAAAAATATATTTAATTGTATTATTACATTATATAAGCAATGAATTTATTTTTTTCATTTATATAAGTTTTTTTTTTTTTCAAAAGTTAATTGATTATCCATTTTGAATTGTAAACGTCACTACAAATTATTTAATGACCAACTAATCTTTTTTTAGACAAAGTACGAAAATCCCTACGTGAACATTCTAGGATTAATTATGCTGACTTGGAAAATGGCTTAACCGGGAATCCATATAAATGGAAACGAGTTCTTGATTCAAAATCTTTTATTAATCATAAATTTCCAAAAGTACGAGGTGATCAATTAACATTAGATTGGATTCGAACTTTTGGATTTGATGAACCAATTCTTATAGATAATCCAGAAGGACTTGATATAAAAATGCCTTCAAAAGATATAACTGTTAGTTATATCGCAGCAACTGTTGGTAAATTTATTATTATTATTATTTTTTTTTTTAATCTACAAAATGAAATGATATATGTACGTGATGACAATTACATAATTATTTTGATTATTTAGGTTACGATACGCCTGTTGACGTCATTGGTAACATTTATAATAATCATCTAAAAAGAATTATATAGTAAGTTAACAATAATAATATATAATAGATGTTTCGACGCAACAAGAACAACCTAGTTGGAATATGTATCAATGGGCTAATTATTTCGATGGACCAAAGCGGGATCAAGTTTTGAATGTTATAAGCTTAGAGATTAGTGGAACTCCTTTAGGTGATTCTATAGTTCGACCACGAATCGTAAGGTAAGTTAATAATATTGTCCGAATAAAATAGATAAAAAAAAATAGTAATTAAATACATACATAGATACGTATCATAGATATGTACATAGATACATACTGTATATAGATACATACACAGATACTACACAGATACTATATAGTTATAATAAATAGTTACATATATAGATACAAAACATACACAAAAAAGGACAATTGGGTATTACATTATCCTCATAATGCTTGCGTTGTCTTCCCAGCTTATAATGTTTCCGGTTTCTCCTTGGTAAAAATGTTCTCATCTCCATAGAGAGCTCGATTGGTGCGAACACGTATGGCCTAAAGAATTAAAAGCTTTTGAATATCCCAAGGTTCAACTTTATTGTCTTATGAGTATCAAAGATAGCTTTACAGATTTTCACATCGATTTCGGTGGAACGTCCGTCTTTTACCATGTTATCAAAGGATCCAAAATATTTTATTTCATTAGACCTACTCCACCAAATTTGAAAAAATATTCAAGATGGATATCTTCACCAGAACAATCCATGACTTTTTTTGCAGATTTGGTTAAAGATTGTTACGAAGTGCATATTCGTGCTGGTAATACCATGCAAGTATTATTTTTTTTACTTTCAATAATTTGTTATAATAAATTCTTTCATAGGTGGTACTATATAATAAATTTTAATTATATTTAATATTAGGATAATTCCAACTGGATGGATTCATGCTGTATATACACCTGAAGATGCAATAATTATAGGTGGGAATTTCTTACATGGATATAATATCGGAGGACAATTAGCAATTTATGAGATAGAAAAACGTGTAGATGTTCCAATAAAATATCGTTTCCCTTATTTTGAAAAAATTTGTTGGTTTGCTGGAAAAAAATATTATAAGATTCTTAAAGGTATAATTTATGAAAATTTTTTGAAAATTTTTTTTTTAATTATATAATAATTCTCATAATTAATATTTAATCCTTATCTTTTTTTTTAGAAAATCCTGATTCTTTATCACAAAGAGAGGAAAAAGGATTGGTTGAATTAGCATTGTTTTTGTCAAAATTATCTAGTAAACTTGAACGTAATAGTAAGATTTCTTCTGAGGAAAGGCAATCAATCAAAGAAAATATTCCAAGTGAAGTTCATGATCCTGCAAAATTATCACGAAGATTGAGTAGAAGAATTAATAAGTATATTAGTAGATATAATGAAGAAACAGATTCACAATTGGATTCAACTTCAAAAAATCATTATGAACTTCACGAAATTTGTACTGATGAACGATCATGTTCATCACCTGAACCAAAGTTGAACGCTCCAACAAAGATTAGATTGAAAATAGTTAGTAGAAAACGGAATATTGATGATGTAAATATAAAAGATTCAGAAGATATTAAGGGTGTTAATGAAATGGCTGATAATATGATTGAATCTGTTAATGAACATCAATCAAAACGTATATTTTTAAGTTCCTCTCAAGTTAATGATATTGATGGTTTGCGTGGTGATAAACAGGATGATTCACCTTTAACTCCACAAAGTGGAAGTACTATATCGTGGCATGAAGAAGAAAAATATTTTGAGGAATTGTAAAAATTATTAGCAAATAAATTACGTAATATATATTTTTTTTGCGACAACTTTGAGGTATAAATTATTCGAATTGAATCAAATTATTCTTTTGCTTGAAAAAAAAAAATGTTTTTCTTTTTTTCTAATTTGATAATGAAAAGAATGTTGTTATTTTTTTTTACTTTGAATTGAAACTTTTTTTTTCATTTGGCTAAGCTTTTTATTACGTATTAAAATATCTTAGTACATACTCTTAACGTTAAGAAAATAGTAATCTAATTTATAGAACTCTTGCTATAGGTTAGAACCGGGTTTAATAATTCGAGTTTATCCCATCGATTTATCAAATTTATTCAATTAAATTTGGATAAATGTTGAATATCCCAAAATTAATGTGATAAACTCGAATTATTCAAACCGGTTCCAACCTCTAACTCTTGTCATGAAATATCGGATCATGTGAATCAGAAACCTTCGACCAGGTTGGCCAAATTTGTGTTGTCCGGCCCAAATTATACACTTAATTTTGCGATTTCCCTATGATTTGACCTAAAACTATCGATTTACATATAATCAAAATAAAATCCCCCGTAATTTTGGGTAACCGAATTCTAAGAAATATATAGGTTTATCTGATATATTAAAAAAAAAAATCTATTTTTTTTTTACATAAAGTGTATTTAATTATTAATTTGTTTTTAATTTTTTAACCAAAATTTTCTAATTAATATCAATATAATTTTAAAGTTTAAAATAAAAATTGTAGCCAGCCGTAAGGTAATAACAAAATTCTACCAAGATCGGATAGAATTTTTAAAATTATAAATCATAAGCAAATCAATTACAATTGATTGATTTATTGTTTATTTGGATGAATTAACACTATTTATCTAAAGTAGTAAAATTTTATATTATTTTTTAAATTACTTTTTTTTACCCTTTCCTTTATTATCTTTTCCAGCATTTGATTTCTTCTTTTGATCTTCATCCATTTTCAATAACTCCTCTTCAGCTTTTTTTCTTTCTCTCTCTAGCCTAGCATTCTCTTTTTTTTCATATTCAATTTCTTCGGCCTTTTCTCTTTCTTCCCTCTTTTTAAATTCTATTTCCTCTTTTTCCTTCAATTCTTTCATGTGTTCCTGAAACTTTTTAGTTTTTTCGTGTTGCACCATTTGATTAGCAGTTTGAAGTATTGTTTGACCCCAGTCTTCTTTAAAAGTATCGGCCTCAGCAGTAACATCCATTAAGTCCTGTTGGAGCTCTTGTTCAGCCTTCAAAAAAGAATTCCAGAGCTCTTCACCGACCAAACCTTTTTGTACCAGAGAAACGAGAGCAAATCTATCTTCACTTAATTTTATCATCCGATCGACGTCAGTCATGGCACGACGTAATAGTGCTGCCTTAAGTTGAAGCTCGGTAGCAGGTGGAGATTTTTGTTGTAAGAGAGAAATATAAGCGTCTTTTGTAGTGTGCTCAGGAAACCATGGCATATATTTTGTTGTGACTTAGTCCAAAGAATAAAAAAATTGATTCCAAAAAAAAGGTATAATTTAGCGAATCTAATTGTTGAAATATTTGTCACAGATCTATTTTTTTGTTTTTTTTTTCTATGCTATATATAACAGTCCGGTAAAAGGAACTTTCAAAAATTAAATAACTTAAAAGACTATACCAGTTTTTCGACTTCGCCATATAAAAGAAAAAGCGCTCATCACTATTAACATGCCTCCTATGTAGGTGATTGCCAATATCCATGATGACATTGTTGTTTATTTTAAAACTAAGAAAGTAGTATAATCGAGTTTTTCGCTTTTTGAATTTCAACCATATGGCTGATCATTATTGCAAAATCGAAGTTGATTGGTTGATTTATTTAATACAATAATAAACCTGCACCTTTTTTTTCTAAATATATGGAAAAAGGCCGAAAATGACATAAATCAATTTAGAATAAATTTATTTTTTACTTGAGATATAAAAGTAGTTGTATTAATTTAATGTTTGCATTATGATTTATTTAAAAATTGATTTTCAGAGGAACTTTTTTTTTGCATATTATCGTTCAAAATTTCATATTTATAACAAGGCCTTGGATTCCAAGATCCAACATTCTTTTTTTAAGATTCAAAATTATTTGATAATACCAACAGGTACTGTAAAATACAATACGATAGACAAAAAAATACAAAGTTACTTTTTTTATGTTTTTATTAAAAAAACATCAATGATCACAATTTTACATGAAAATAGAGTTTTCGCTATGTTTCAAACAATAAATAAAAAAGATGTTACCTTATAGAGCACGCTAAAAATGAACCCGAAAATATAAGGGAGGGTCGGGTATTCTGGCGCACATAAGAGTTCTAATAGTAAAAATTTTCAGGAAAAACGTAGTTGTTCTTAAGGTTTATTGAAATAAACTAAAGACACAATTTACTACTTAATAGTAAAACAAAAAAAAGCTTTACTATAAACAAAAATATGATTTTCGACCTTTCAAAAACTATCGAAAAACCGTTATGTTTTTTCTTAGCAGGAGGTATTCTGGCGCACTATGCATATTATTCTTTATACTACATCAAAAAAGTAACTCTAATCCAAACGTTATATATGGCCACGTGATCAAAGATTAACTAGCATTAACGTTAACGTTAATCATATTCTTTTTACTCTTTTTATGCAAACGTTCTTCCTTTTTTCTTTTTATTTCAGCTTTTTTTGTGCTTTCTTTACCTCTCTATCAGCTTGTTTCTGAGCAGCTGCTTCTTTTTTTCATTTTGTGCTTTCCATTTTGTTTTTTGCTAGCTCATCTATTTCTTTTAATGCTTATATAGATTTCTCATTAGTAAGAAGTCAAGTGAAGGAGAGAGTTTTTCTTTTTTTGCCTAGTGGGATTCTGATTTAGTTTCTTGTGATACTCAGGAAATAAAATATTTAAGAGTTAGTTTTAGTGAGCAAGTATCAGGATTTTTAAATGTTTCAAGTTCTTTTTTTAACATTTTATTTTTATTTTTTAAAGAAATTATTTCTATTTTTAAAAGTTCATTTTCTATTGCAGTACTAACTTAAGTAAAAGAATGATTTTGTTAAAAAGATAAAATAAAGAAATAATAGATGATTTAAAATGATATAGAGGAATTTTGTGAAGAAAATGATAATACAATATTCAAAAGAAGTTCTTAATTAGTTGGTTGGAATAAAAGTAAAAACATCAATTCATTCTGTATATATAGAGAGAGCAAGATAATTTGAATTAATAATATTAAGATTAAAAAGTCAAATTTCCATAGCTTTATAAATAATAATCATGTTAGATATATAAGTTTTTATATATATTAGACTAACCATTTTGTTGAATGTATGTTTGATTACTAATTTACTACTTCTACTATGAAGCTTATTGCAGACTTTGCTGTATTTAGTTTTTAGTTTGAAAAATGAAAGTTCAAATGGTTGAAGGATATAGGTTGGTTGTATGTGAAGGAAGAGCATATAGAAGAATTTTATTTTCATAACAAAAATTAACACTTGTATAATTTATATAGTTTTTATAATTATTAAGAGTTAGAAGAACTAGGTATCAAAGAAGAATAGAACCAATAAAGTGTTTAATATATATTTAAAACTGGTCTTCTTTCATGTACTTTAAGTTAGTAAAGCCTATAACAGTGCCAGCTAGGGTACTGTTCAATAAATTCAAAATTGTACAAATATTCTTATAAATAATTAAAAGTGATATATAGCTAGCAGCAGTTGAAATCATCAGAACAAAGATATGTTTATGAGAGTTTTTATATGAAACTTTGTGTATTTGATATAAGCCTTTTGTTGCAATATCTTGAAGAATATAACAAAGTTAGTTTCATCTATATTTCAGATTTGATTAGTAGTAAATAAATATTATTCAATTATTTTATAGAGTTTATCAAAATGATCTTTAACAATAATTGAATTTGCTTTCTGTACATATACTTCTAACAAAATCTAAGGTACATGAAAAGACAAATCAGAATGATCTCTTATAAAACATTTTTACTAAACTTGCTAGACACATTATTTTTAAAAAAATGATTACAGTTGTTGTTTACAATATTTATCACATAATAATAAAACCTGATCTTGTAAGATCAAACTTTAACTTTTACATATTTTTACAGTAGTTTACTAATTGTTGTTTCTCATGATCATTTTTTTTTTTTTTTTTTTTAATATTAATGGTGAGGCCATGCCTCTATCTTTATTGAATATTTAATTGAGATTTTAC